>LPNX010947787.1:383677-489763 GCA_001517045.1 Pseudotsuga menziesii
CTGAAGCCTTGGATTTATGGAAAGGACTGAGGATAGCCAAGGCAATGGGAATCTCCGAGTTAACTATTATTGGAGATTCCAGAATTGTTATCCTCGCTCTAGTTGAAAATCTTATGCCTAATCATATGGCCCTGAGGCAACTTATTCACAATATCGTGGCGCAAGCCTCCTCTTTTAAAAAAATCGACTTCTTCCCTGCGTTGAGGGAAAACAAATCCAATGCAGACCTTGAGGCTAACAAAGGCTCCTCCCTAAGCCCTGGGGAGCTTATTCTCAATGGCCAGGGTTGTTTCTGCTCACCCCTATAGGCCCGGGGACTTAATAGGGGCTTTCCCTTTGCGGATCCCCGCCTGTTGGACTGCCTCGTGCTGGCAGGCTGCAAGGACAGGTGGCTCATGTAGTTCATGCAACCATGAGATGGTTTGGTTTAAAACTAGGCCTGGGCTGTCTCTTCGTCTAGTGCAAAGACAATTGCTTCATCACAGCTCCATCCCGTGTCTTAACGCCTGCAGGACAGGTGACCTCATGCAGTATCATTGTTTGACGTTGGGGGGATACGCTGGTTTAATGGATTTCATGGATTTGGGATTCTTGTTTGAGGTGAATTCAGTAGGAGTCATGTCAAAGATGGTTGCATCGAATGTTATCATGGTAGCATTTACCATTCATGCATATGAAACTCTGATGATATCTGGTGGGAAGGTGAGAGGAGTCATGTCGAATCTGGATCACTTGAGTAGTTTCATGATTTCTTGCATGCTGGAATTTGAGGTGATGCCAAGCTCCCCAGGTCTCATGGATTTAAAAGGGGGGAATGATGAGAGCCGAAGCATGTAGGATGCAGTACTGTTTGTCCAAGAGCTTTGTCGTCTCGCTGCTAAGAGTTTGTTGATACTTAGGACGGAAGCAGGATCCTCATCCGTGGTTGCGCCTGTTCCAAATCTGGTGGATACGAAGGTGAGGGAACTAAAAAATGATCTCAAATCATTGCAAACTCAAGTGAATGCTATTGATTATGAAGGTGGAAGGAGACTGGAACATGTGAATAAGGATTTGTTCTTCCTTCACAAGAAATTCAAGCGGAAGGTAAAGCAAACTGAAAACTCGCTAACCAGGCAGATAGTCGAGCTGGAAATAAAGGTGAACAAGCTTTCTCTCAAACTTGTAAAAATATGAAGCGTCCGTTAATGGTATGTCCTCCAGCTCGGACAGATAGAAGTCGTTTGAGTGATCAGGTTCACTGTCTTGCATGCACATGCCTTTCTATTTTTCTACATAGTTATAGTTTCTCTTTTTATCTGCATTATGGTAGTTTCTTAGTATGTTACTCTGTTATAAATGGGTTTAAGGTCTCAGACTGTTTATGATTGCCACTCCCTCAAGGGCATTTTGTTGGCTTAAATGCCTTTGCCGCTTCCTCAAGGGCACCTATGTCTCCTCTGGTTTTTAAGTTTTATGGTTTTCAGCTACCACTACCATGAGGGATTTTTGTAAATTGGAACCCTTTTTGGTGGTTACACCACCTCCCAAATATTGTCTAAAAAAAAAAATAACTCCACTAGTTCAACAAAAATTGGGTCACACTTCCTTTAAACGTAAAATGTTTGACATATATTATCTATAAAGCAAAATATGCACATCACATATTAATACAAAATCAATCCCAAAGTGTGGAAAAGAAATTAATAATACTAATGGTATCTACATGCTTGTTCATTTTCCTTGTTCATATAGTATCGAAAATGAAAAAAAAAGACAAATGGGGAGAAAAAGGGTGTACGACCATAAATAAATATCGTAAAAGGAAGCATATCCAAGCCCTTAATCCCAAATCCCCTAACTCTATAACCCTTAAATTGCCTAACCATGAATCCCTTAAACCCTAATCCGCTATACCCCTAAGCCTATAATCCACCTAAATGTAACCCCCAAACCCTAGCTAACCCCCCTAACCCCTAAATCCCCTAACCACTAAATCTCATAATGTGACCATAGTGACAATCTATTTATTTTATGCACATATATACTAAGCAACTAGCATAAACAATTAACAACTAACATCTCATGTAACTAACATAAACAATGAAGTCTTATACTAATATATGTATTCAATGCACCTAGCAAACTTGCATGGACAATTCATGATGCACCATAACACATCATTTAATGAAAAATGTGAAACTTGTAGTCAACATAAAAAAGAAAATGAATTGGAAAATAACAAGTACAATTTCATTCCAACAAGACAACAATTTTTTCTTGCATTTCCTCTCATAGAATTCCCCCCTCTATTATAATGCATAGATTTCATTTTATATACATCATGCCTCTATTAGTCTCAATATAAGAAGAACATTTACATTTGCATTAAAAATTTATTTAGTGTGTCAAACTCAACATTACATGTCCTCCAAGCACTTATGAATCTTGAGAGGATTATCTTTTGAGTAGAGAACAAGAACTCCATGTTATTGATGGATCTTTGACATCACTCAACAATGATGAAGGGTTTCATTTTTCTCCTCCTTTAGCCAAACATATAGAGAATCAATGGCTTTGGTTTTATAAATTAGGATTAATATAAAATTTAATTAATTTGTGTTTTATATCAATATAATAATTTGTGTTTTATATAAATTTAGTATTTGTTTTATAATTATATAATATTTTTTAATGGTATTTTTTGTTATAGTAGTATATATAATAAACTTGGATCAAGGAAGTTGGACGAGAAGAGTTGTACACATCGTGAATCAAGTGGGTGGTGACATCAGATGCAAAATTTACCTGGCCACTAATGCACGAAGGATATTTAACTTGATAGTGATAAGGAGAGGTCGTCACTACATTATACGTATCATATTATGTGAGGTCAGGCTTGTAAGAGGTCGAGGAATCGAAATATTTACCTGAAACTCTGAGATGGAGTTGGTCCTCTACCTTTACTGCATATGGATCTGAGACTGGTTATGGGTTAGCACCCGAGTTTAATTATAATTGATTCTTTGATTGTTTAAAATATTGTTCTTGGTGCTTCCATCGGTTCAATTATTATTGGATCAACTGCTACGATGTTTAAAGGAACTAATCCCGGTGAAGCTACGTCGACTGGTGCAATTAGTTCGACGATCACATATCATTATAGTTATATTGAAGTTAGAAAATCACCTTAGTATGGGACTTGGGACTCCTACATTGAAGGATAAACAACTAGCTATGATGCTTCTAGCTATCGATATGGTAGTGGTTCTAGTACCTAATTCGTAATTGTAGGAGATTTTCCTTTGGCACACGCTTAACGGTTTGCTTCAATGGTGCAACGGGGATAAATATGGTCAATAGCAAATTTGTTCAATTTCTTTGTTGGATCTCTGAAGATCGAGGTGCATGGCACCAATGTTACTAATAGAAGGTAGACAATTTACAAAAACTACTAAATTGTAACACTTCATTGTCATAATTACAATTTTCCATGACATAATTAAAAATTACTAACAAAAATGACTAATTCATATTCTTCTAGCTAGTCATTTTTATGCCGTGACTAAATTAGTTGTTTATGTTAGTCATTTTTAACTATGTCACTTATTATCTAGTCATATTTGTTAACCGGTGACTAAATTAGTCGTTAATTTTAGTTGTTTATAGTTGGGTCAATTAAAATTGCTCATATTTAGTAGTAAATCACTTAAAAAACCTATGGTGACTAGATTTTTTAGTCACATAGTAGCTAATTCCTCATTTTGTACTAGTGAACATACTTTCTTCAAGAAAATATCTAGACACCTTTGCTTCATGTATTGAAAGACTCTAGTGAGGAATCTTCTTGACTCTTTGTAGAGACATTGTAACCTCCCTCTAATCTTATATCCAAAAAATCAGTCCAAAAATCACAGCTACAAATGCAAGAGTCCCTTGAATGAAGCATTAAAGGCTTAAGGAATAAAAAATTAGAAGACCTCGACACTCACAATTGAAGAGAATATTTTGATGGCTAGCTAGAATGACAAACGAGGGATACCAAACAATAGTTAGCACCCCCAGCCAATCAAGAATCCATCCTGGCATATCAAATTGAGTACGGAAGAATTCCAACAACGACAACATGACTAAAAAAAGCACATCATTTTTTTATGGTGTTACAAAAAGTAATCAATCTTGAAGGCATAATGGAAATAAATTATGCCCAGAGTCTTGGAATTGCGTCTAACAATCAAGCTGAGGCCTAGGGTTTTCTACAAGGAATGAAGAATATTGACTTCAAGAGGGTGCAATCTATCCTAGTTGTTAGGGACTCGTAAATTTTTTTGAAGCTTATGAACAAGCATCATATCTCAACAACAAATTCACTAGCTTGGATAATCTGTCAGATCAAAATCAAAGTCTCTTGTTTCAAATACATTGAGTGCTTCCACATAATCTGAGGCCTGAATGGATAAGTTGATGCTCAATCCCATCTAGCAGTCCAATTAAATGAAGGAATTTGTAAAAAAATGGTGAGATGGGATATCTCCCAATCCCGCAAGGCTAATTTCATGAGCTATATTAATCAATTGCATTTAATTTTTTAACCCCCCACTCCATGTTGCTGATCACATAGCAGCTCAAATGAGGTGAAACAAGTTGGAAACAAAGGGAAATTGAAGGTTAGGATGGACCTGTTAAGGAACCACACATGCCTTCCCTATCTATGTACCATCATTTTGAATCAATTCCATTATTTTCTGGAGCCTGAGGGAAAAACATATCTCAACAATGGTAACTTCAACAAGCCCGGTCTCTAGGCAGTAAATTGTTCAAATTTCAGACCCATCTGGTTTACCTTCCCATTTGTACTGCATTGGAGAAAAGATCTGATCTAAGGATAACCTCCTGAACACATGGGAACTTGGTGTTTTTTTTAAGTTGAATATTGGTTTTTGGTTGTGCTACTATATTGGGCAGGGGAGTTTCCTTATTGTCATATTCGACAGCTTTTTGGACCTATTGACTTTGAGGAAATTGTGATAGTTTTGTGTAATAGGTTAGAGCTGGATCTATTTTTTTCTATAGCTATTGTCCTTCTCTTAAATGTAAGAAGTAACAGGAAGAGAGTCATTTATCTGAATCCAATCTAGAGGTCATTGAATCCTTGTTGGAATCACTCTTCTTTCATTGTTTGTAACTTTGTGTAAACAGTACGTTGGGAACCATTATTTTTTAATTGCATAGGCCTGGCCATTTCCTAAGAATCATGGACTGCTTAGGCAGTCATGGGAAATGTCAAACATAAATTTATGATATTCAAAAGACTCTATGGAGAAAATAAGAATATATAAATGAGAATAGAACCTCTATACCCTCCCTCTCCAATACTGTAAACATTGCACCGGGAACCATTATGTTTTTATTGCACAGACCTTGGCATTCCCAAGAATCATGGACTGCCCAAGGAGTCGTGGGAATTGTCAAAGATCAATTTATGATATTCATAGGATTCTCTAGAGACAAGAATAATATATAAAAGAGAACATAACCTCTATACTCTCCCTCTCCAAAACAGTTCAAGTAGAGAAAAACTTTTCAGTTCACAGAACTCAGTAGTCATGGACATTGTTCTACAACAAAGAAGACAAATGTAGGCATTAGAGGCAGAGTACTTGACACTCAAAGCATCCATTGACTGTATCAACAAAGGAACGCGCTCAACAACTTTAAAGTTTAAACCCTTGGCCATCCTTAAAATCCACCCCAATAGACACCAAGGAAGAAGAAACAGTCTCTCAACTATTCAAAGACATCGAATTAGAGCACCAGTGAATGCACAAGGTCATTTAATATCTAGGATAAGATCACAATTAACACTTCTTTCATTAAATTTATGTATTGTTGCTTAAATCAGTTAATTTTTTAGGTATCTAAGCGAGGAGAAGCTCACAATCATCAATTATTTCATTAAGTTTATGTAATGTTTCTTAAATCGGTTTATTTGTTAGGTATATTTTAATGCTTGTATACCTTCATTAATTTCAAGGACTTCTTGGAGAAATCTAGTAGTCCTTTCTTGATAGCTTCTTGCTTTTTGGATATACTGGCATCTGTGTCCAAGAAAACCTTTACTTTTTTACTACTCTGTTGTATAGTTTAGTTGTAGCCTTTTTAATACAAACTCTTAAAGTTTGACTACACTGTCTGTCCCTACATAAGAATAATTCTCATCCAAGTCAGTTTCTCCTAGCCCTTCATCTCCTAGATCAAGGCTTTATTTAACTCTATATCCTTTGCTTTACTCATAAATGGCTTTGACCTCATCCTTCTTCCACTCCTCAGAGGGCTACGCAAGGTATTCCCCCTCTCCTCAATACTATTTCTCATAGCCACCAAGGCCTTAGTCAATTGATACAAGTCAAATCAAGGTCAAGGAACATCTAGGCCATATTGGTTGCAAGCAGAGCCAAGGCCCACCTAACGTTCATCAATGAATTGCTCCTTTTTGGCGATTGTTCCTTCGCCAAACCCAATCTAAAATAATGGAAATCAATCATGCCAAAACTTTCCTAAGATTCAATCTTGTTCCACACAAACCCACAAAGAAACAATTCATGAGTTTCTTCCATACACCATTCAAAGGTTTGATGATGAGCTAACTTACCTAGGCTTTCAATTATAGCCCAACAACTATGGAATCAATGACTAGACCTAGAGCTTAGGCAATTCAAAGGCACAAGTCATTGGACACATAAGTGGATCTCTATGGCCGAAAGGATAGTTCTAATCAAGAGTGTTTTGTATGCAATCCCCATAAGACTCTCATTGGCCAGCCTTCCAAAGTAAGTTTCAAGGTCCGGCAAATATGCTTCACATACGTATGGAAAGGGAGTAAGGAATTGGGTGACATCTGACTCCTCTCTTTGGAAACTTTATCTAGACTGAAAGAATTTGTGGGGTGGTGCATCAAACACATTTGAAAATTTTCCACTGCTTTAGTTGCAAAGGGAGCCTTGTGATAACAAAGGGATATGGAAAAATATCTCTGTCAAAAAGTGCATGGATCTAGAAACCCTAGAAGACTATACTGCTCAGAGAAAGCATCCTAAGGATGCTCTAATTACCAGAAATACATCACATCCTCCTTCCACATCATAAGAAAACACCTTCATTAGTAGATAGGAGATAAGAATTGGATTGGATGAATGCATTTTCAAGGATGACTTACAAAATTTCTCTCCAACTTCTTGGTGCTCTAAGGAACAGGGATATATTCACTCTCAACCATGCCGATGCCCCATTAGCCCACCCAGACCTGGATCAACCTTGGTTGGCCTCTTAAGATATAGGTTTTCAAGGATTTGAAGGAAACCAATGACAATATTTCTTTGTCAGGTTATCCTAGGTAGGGATTAATCTAAGAATGGAGAATGACGATCTTTTATAGGGTGATAATCATACTCAAGGATCAATACATAGTCAAGCTTGGATATTCATCACAACATACAATACGACAATCAAGCATGGTGGTGGAAAAGCTTCGGAATATCCACGCTTCCTCAAAAGTTAGACTATTTACATGGACGGCCCTTAAAATATTTGTGCTGACATGGGACACAATTCAAAGAGAAGGATGACAAGGGCCTAGCAAATGCCCTCTTGTGTGAGAATTGCCTAGAATCCATCCATCACCTCTTCCTCCATTTCCACTTCTCAAAAGAGGTATGGGCAGTTTCCACCATACTCTTAGCACATAGAAGATCTTGGGAAGGAGAATATTTAATCAATACCCTCCACACTCAAATTGAAAAACAATTGTAGGAAATCAAGCGTTGGCACTAGAAATCATATGGTCCATTTGTCTAGAATGCAATGAATCCAGTTTTGAAGATAAAAATACAAACCCCTATTGGGTCTTCTACATATTGAATGCAAGAAAGAAGGAAAGAACTCCATGCCTCCTCCTATGCCCCCATGGACCCTAATCCAGCGCACACCAGATCCAAACATAACCCATGGATTCTTTGATGGTGCATCCATAGATAATACAAGAATCAATGGCACTGGTAGGTGGCTCCTTTTCCTGAACGTCACAAAATCATTCTTGAAACTAGGCATCGAGCACACAACCAACAACAGAGAGGAACTATTAGTAGCAAGCACACTACTAGACATTGCATAGGAGAAAGGCACACATGATCTGGATATGTACAATGACTCAAAAATTATAGTAGGATGGCTCAATGGGAGCTTGAGCACATCCATCATTAGTCAAGCATGAGAAGTATCAAGGAAAGGATTCAATGCTTGAACATCATAACAATATCCCATGTCTACAAAGAATTAGACACAGAGGCTGATTAACTAGCCATTTAGTCAGGTATGTGGATTACATCAGAGAGTAAAAGGTGAAGGTCCAGAGGTTCATAAGTGGATTGCCACAAAAATGACTAAGAAGCTCATATAATTTGCTGAACATCGAATCACCAATTTGAATAAATTGTTCTTTCTTAACATTTCTGTTTCATAACCTCTCTAGCCATTTAGTCAGTAAAGCCTTGATTATTATAGCCATTTAGTCAACATAACCTCTCTCACCCAACAATCACAATTTTCCCAAGATGCTTTCAGTAGCGACACTTCAGACAAGGTTGAAGTGCAGTGTCTACATCTATACCATTCAAATTTACCTTGTGCAATTCTTAGTGTAATAAGATAATTTTGGGGAGCTATTAAATTATTGACCAAAAATTGTAACCAAGTAGAATCGATGATATTCCCTCGAGAATTAAAAATAAAACCCTATAGTTCTGAAGCCCTTGTGACCTGTACATCTGATATATAAGTGTGTGTGTGTGTTTGTACATGAGCATGTTTTTTTTTTACTATACAACCAGATGCAAAACCATATTACTTCTAAATTGAGATCGCCTAATCAATTGTATATAAAGGGGTACATTAGTCAATATAGTCTGTAATACTTGCATTATGACTCATTTCTCTTATGAAGGACACACAATGAATAAAACAATTGCAACCAAAGTTCAAACCTAGAAGAGCAATTACAGGGAGGGAAATTAGAGAATCTAAGAGAAATATTATTACAAGTTACATAGCTCTTGGATAAGAAGAAACTAATAAAGCTTAATCTCTTGAATCAATAAAACATTAAATGCTCCAAGTGATTCAATTGAATATATACAATTATTGAGTGGGTGTGCAGGTCATAAAAATCAGTTAAATGCCAAGGTCAATGGAAATGCCACACTTAAACCATAAGAGATGTACTAAGGAAATTTGATTGTTTGGTTGCAAAATTTGCTAATGGTAATCTAAAGCATGCAAGAATAAGCTTGTTGTTGAATCAGTTAATGGCACAATTGGAGCCTGAACTCAAAGAAAATCATTGAACTCTTAAATGAAACCGATGAAGTAGTTATAGTCCACTTTCAAAGAGTGGAAATGGCTATTAGTAGAGAAGTAACCAATAGCTCACCAAAAAATTAATATTTTACATTTATGGGCAATAGGAAGAAAGCAAAACTAGGCTAGAGCCCATAAACATTAAAAATCCCTCTTCTCAATAAAATAATGTCATCATTCTTCCATCTAAGATGCACATCATAGATATGATAGATATAATGTGATTTTTAATCCCATTGACATAATTTTGTGGTCATTTATTGGAAATCAATAAAATTGTATTTTCTTAGCTTACATGATTCACAAGTGTCATTGCTCAATGTTCATCTCACCAACTCTATTCAACTATATCATGGCATTTTGATAAATTACAGGCAGGCCTTATAGCATTTGATGTAGAAATTGTCAAGTTAAAATAAAAAACTGATAATGTAAAAGTTGAGGAGAGGATACACATAGACATGACCTACTTGGTTTACACAGCTTCAGAGGTTCAAGAACATGGCATCAACGACAAGCTAGAGAAAATTTATGCAGACCTCAATGTTTTGAATTCATTCACTATAGTTGGAATATATAACCTATTAGCAGATCATGACAATTAAAACTTCAAAGAGAAATTTTAATGGCTTCTTAGATGGATCATGGGATAGACATATGTCTATCTTTGCGCCACCTACTCTCTCACTATGGTTCTTCTTACTAACTAATCTTTTTCATTCAATAGTGACTATTAGAGCTCCGCTTTTAACTCATTTATAATGTCATGTGCATGTTACATAGATGTAAATTCACACATTACCATTTTTAGGGCTGTAGGTCAGATCGTATAGAAAAAAGATAAGTGTTTCTGATTCAGAATATAGCTGAGAGGCATTTGAATCTGTTAGAAGCTTCTGATTAGTGACAGATTCTATACAATAAAAAAATATGCAACTTCAACAAAAGCTTATTGGTTGATTTCAGACCATGCAATTAACTCAGAGGGAATCCAATGGAATCCTCAAGGAACCATTTTATTGATAATTAATCAGCAGTGAAAAAGAATATCAATATCAATATGTGTGTGGGCGTTTGTGTGTTTGTATATGAATGAGAAAACAAACTGACAATTTTTTAGTGCATGATGAGTGGTTAACGCTACTTCCAAGATAATCTTGAAAACTTTCCCTGCTATGCCTACAGATAGCTCATACTATCTGCAATTCCTCCATTTTATCTTCGCAATACGAAAATTTAAAGAGTTTACAAAAGATATGTATTTCTATCATATTAGACTAGACTAGAACAAACACATAAACTTACGGCACTCCATAGTTCAAAAAGCATCTACGAAACTGATGTGTTTGTTCATCCACATAATGGTTAACAAGATTGACAATTCCATCAAGTATCTGCAAAAAGACACATCCCCATACCTCCATATTTAGCACATAGTTCCATTGAAATCATCACTAAGCATAATATTTAACTGTTCACCTAAAAAAAAACCTATACATTTCAACCTCAACTTCCAAATGGATTTCTTATATCCATGTTTTCTTTAAACTAACTGTCAAAGTTTGTCTAAAGGGATGTAGGGCTGATTCTTACTTAAAAGAAAAGATGAAATAAATAAATTAAATTAATATCCACTAATGAACAAAATAGGTCAGTGGTACTAGTAAATACAACAAATAATAGTATTAAAATAAGTAGTGCATAGGGCATATCTTCCCAAAAGAAAAAATAAAAAGGATAATATAAGGACAAAATTGAGGTATATCATTAATGGATAAACCCTATGTAATAGAAGACATCCCTAAAGGTGAAAATAGTTGAAACATGCATGATAACTAGCAGAAATCTCAAACTCAAACAAAAGAGCTACCCTTAATGTGCCTAATTCTAACCATGAGTCGGTTTGACTATCTTGTATATTACCCCATGTATGAACTCTCTCTTAGAAAGCCTCTTATCTACACAATTTGGGAGTATGCCAAGCTTCCCTATTGGTGCTGGAAAGGTCTAGATGGATCCAGCTGCAATATCCCATCCATTTCTAGCTCCCGCACAATCCTATTTAGCTGATGGAAGACTTCCTCCTAATATTACCTGTTTGTTTTGAGAATAACAAACCTGAGATTGAATTAAGAGGATCCTACAATCATGTCCCAAATACCAAGGGCCCTTTTATATGCCCAATGTGGAAACCTGTTTGTAATTGGTGTCTACAAAGGACCTGCCAGGGGGCTTCCCTAGTAGTGGCCCTTCCAATCCACTTGAAATAAAGAACATGCCCTAATATAAAATATCAGTTAGTGTAACCCCTCTTTTCTTCCTAGGAAGAGTGCAAACATCCTATGCCACTAGAGAGAACCCTTTTCCACCTCTTCCTTCCTCCAAAGGGATCTCCATAGAAACATGACCATTTTTAATAGCTAGAGTCTAGGGATATATGTAAGAGTATAATACATTTCTTTCTAGATTCTAAAATTCTATCTTTCATAGAAAGCATCCTAGTCAAGGGGAAATCCCAATGAAATTATGCCTGCACCTTGCCTTGAAACAAGTTCAGAACTAATTTTCATTTATTAGCTAGAATTGTTAACTAAAAAGGGCATACCCAATGATCAGATAATTTGCCTTGCTTGTATAGGTTTCCATCCACACAACAACCAATTTAGATAATCCTCTTATCCAATAAAAATCACTTCTGTCTTCTTGTTTTTTATGACATTAACTACATTAACAAAAGGATTAGTCCACTAGAATGTTGTCCCTATTAGTTCTTTCGAGAGCTAGGGTTAGGGCTAAATCATCTGTAAAATGCAATTACGGGTTAGTATATGCCTCACCATCCTTAGCCAAACTAATTTTGGCTATGGTATGGGCGTCCCTAGCTCGATAGGGAAGCTCCAACAAGGAAATTGGAACTCAAGGTCCCTAGTGTACTTAATTGTATTAAATAGATACATCTCGACTAAGAAAATTTAGCAAATGGCGGTTAATCCTCAATTTTTTCAGGTCTACTGAGAAAACCTAGCAAATGGCGGTTAATCCTCAATTTTCATATGTTGTAATTTTTCCAATAACTACTTTGATTTTGGAGATTTTGGGGAATATAATATTTCACTAAAACTAGGTTGAAATCATGTTCTTCTCTACTAACCAAACTGACATAGTTTCTATAGTTAAGAGTTAGGCAGTATGTAAAAGAATTTTATCATTCATGAAAATAATTAAAACAACTAGAAAAGAATTACCTCAACCATAAGAGCTCCTGCCATAATTGGTCTCTTAGGGAAGTGGCCATTGAAAAAATTATCGTTTATCGTCACATTCTTGATGGCAACAACTGACACACCAGGTTTGCACTCCACCACTCTATCAACAAGCAAAAATGGAAATCTACAATCAAGTTGGATGAGTTATATTAGCTTGTATACCATTAGAAGGCCAAGAAAATAGACAAACACCAAAAATGTGCTCCCCCTTTCAATCCACGGGCAAAGAAAAAAACCATAGTCAAGATTTAGGGACAAACACTGTAAGAGGATATAAATGAATTATGTGCCACTTACCTTGATAGTTCTATTGGATATGAATATTTAGAGACAAAGACTGTAATCTTCCCCTGCGATATTGCTTGCAAAGTGATATTGTATAATTCCTAAATTTTGTACCTAGCCCACTAAGAGAAATTTGATGAGGAAATATCCCTTCCAAGCCCGACAATGGCCAATTGGGATCCACTTGAAATCGAAGAAGAAATATAGCTTGCAGTGTGGACATATACATTATAGGGTTTCTGTGGATTAGGCGATGTTAAAACTGCACACACTGGTGTAGTGATGGATAACTCCTTCCCATGTGTTTTCCCTCCAAGGCTTTGGGAATCCCGACCTTTAATGGGGACTGCACAATTACCCAGAGGACATCATCCTGGGTGGATCCAAAATGAGGTTTTATATGATACAAATGGGGTTTATCTTGTGTGAAAATCCTCAGTGATTGGGAAAGTTGGAGAAGATGCCTCTTCCATGGAAAAATACAAGATCGTTCCCCACCAGTACTAGTTTTCATGTATGCCCTTGAAACTCATCCACGTGCCAAATTCATCTCATTTTGATCAGATTTTATAGTGAGTATTTGCAATGCTCAAACCCCAAATCAAATCAGTGATTAACATGAAAACTACATCAATGAGTGGAAGCAAGGAACAAACGAGCTAGAAGGAGGCACATCAAAATATGCTGAACCGATTTGGCACTACTTCAATGGCGACTTCTTGGAATGCTCACGTTTTGGCATTACTTCAATGGTGACTTCTTGGAATGCTCAATATTTCCCTGGGTTTTGGTGGGTTTGGAATATATATCAATTAAATTTAGAAATGAAAAAAAAAATTTACCCTATAAATAAATTAATAGATATAGAATTTTTTATAACCATTTCATAAAATTGATTCATTGTAAAATAAATACGGTTTCTTCTCTAATAAATATCCATGTGCAATTGCTTTCATTTTTGTAAAGGGTATTACGTGGATGTATATAATAACGTAGTAGTTTAAATATACAATGAAAAAAAAACTTTACCATTCAAAATAACGAGAAAGGAAATTTGTATCAATCCTAAATTTAATAAGAAATATTTTAGATTAATAAAACCGTTGATATCAAATATCAATATTACACCATCTAATTGCAACAAAAATTAAAAATTAAATTTAGAAATGAAAAAAAAACAAAAAACTCAGACATATATATAAGAAAATCAATTAAAATACTGTTTTTGATGGTGACCTTTAGAGATGCAAAAAACACAAAAACTTAAACATATATATATAAGAAAATAAATTAAAATATAGTCTTGAAATTATAGGTTTAGGGATGGAATAATGAAAATTGGTGAGAAAATAATTTTTGATGGTGACTTTAAGTGACATTCATGAGACATTTGAATAATAAATATTTCTGGTAGGTTAGCAATCCATTAAAGCAAATAATATCATGTATCTATGAGTATTTTTTAAGCGTACATAATAACGACAATGGATTACTCTTATTACACTCTCAATTATGACTTCTTTTGAGATCAATATGATGGAGTGGAGGGAAAAATGGAGTCACTATTGCATGAAAGGAGACTAGGCATTAAATGCATCATCAATTTAGTGTCTTGCTAGGGCATCGTGATCACTAGCACTAAAATGATATATATATATATAGACTCCCTCGTAAAAAATTGCAATATTTTCTATTGTTGAGCTATGACATATGACTAGGACGTAGTGAACACTAGTACTAAATTGATCTATATATATTTAGACGCTCTTGTCAAAAATTGCAATTTTTCCATTGTCAAGATGTCACACACTAGATGGTCAAGAGAAATTCCGTGCAATTGCTTTGTTGGATCTCTGAAGATCGAGGTGCATGACACCATTACAAAAAAAGGGTTTTCCAGCATATATATCATCTGGGATCTGTGATCCCAATATTATATCTGGAAAGCAATGTGAACATCTAAATCACATCGTCTGCAATAATCCACAACACCTTAACACTATCCCGACCACCTGGGAAAAACACTAGATATTCCTAACCCCACAAATTCCATTTTGGATTCAGAATTGTTAACCTGCACATATTCGGAGATAGAAGGTAGACAATTTACAAAATTTACTAAATTGTAATACTTCATTGTCACAATTGCAATTTTCCATGACCCAATTAAAAATGACTAATTCATATTATTCTAGGTAGTCATTTTTTTATGTCGTGACTAAATTAGTCATTTATGTTAGTCATTTTTAACTCTGTCACTTATTATTTAGTCATATTTGTTAATCGGTGACTAAATTAGTCGTTAATTTTAGTTGTTTATTGTTGGGTCAATCAAAATTGCTCATATTTAGTAGTAAATCACTTGAAAAACCTGTGGTGACTAGAATTTTTAGTCACCTAGTAGCTAATTCCTCATTTTGTACTAGTGCACATGTATCTCAACATATTCTTTCAAGCTTTATTTATAAATATGGCAAGAATCCTAGAGGCTCCATGTAATGATCTTTTAGTCATCAAATCAACAATAAAATTCCATTATATGAATGTCGGTCTCAATGTCAATAGGTCTCCTATGATGAATGCATAGGAACCTAGTAATCCAGTGCATAAACCATTTTTCTCTTCGCTTAGCAACTCATATCTCCTTTCCATTTCTAAAAACCAAAACGTCTTTTCAAAGAAAATATAAAATAAACATAATAGATTCTAAAATTAAAATGGTGAAGATGCTTAAGTCATGCAACAAAGTGAAAGAAAATACAAGCATCTTTCCTCAAAACATCAAATATTTAAAAAGAACAATAATAATTATAAAAAAACATTGAATGCTACAAAGGGCTACAAAAAGCTCAAATCACTATCAAGTATCAAGGGAATAAAAATCTAAGAAAAATAAATGCAATCCAAATTTAAGAAACAAACAAGCCATTTATGAAACTAATCAAGCGAGTACAAAGGGATAAAACTCCAGTCAAGTATCAAGGGAATAAAAATAAATTTAACCAAAATAAACACAAACTTTCAAATTTGAAAAAATGCGAAACAACAAACCATTAATATCTTCCAAGATATCAAAGTTAAAAAGTTTTAACTTTTGACTGAGTCCACTATTGCTAAGCGGAAGTATTGTTAAATTAATTATTTAACCTTTAATACTAGGAGACTATCTATAAATAGATAAGTCCCAACTTCATTTCCTGTCAAATATAAGAAAAAAAAGGTGTCAATTAACTATCAAAACATCAAACTTCAAATAGATTGCATCAAATAAATGTAGCTCCAATATTATTATATTTAATACAGAGTATAGACTGAAGAACATATTTTTACTTGAAATGCAAGTTGAATTTTATATATGGTAATCCTTCTTCTGTCACGTGGGATATTAAATTCTCAATTCTGATGTATACCCACACCTTCTGCATGTTGAACATGAACTTATGTAGATTAAATATCATTATGAGCCTCCAAAACATTATTTTCTGTATCAAGTTCATTGGAAACATTTGTTATATTGCATTCTCCTCTTCTCTCACAATCTGATCGCCAAAGTGCCAGAGCTCTATTGAATGGAAAATTGGTAATGTCATACTTTGTTACCTATAATCTTAAACAAGTATCCACATTATTATCCAGCTTGTTCCTCAACTTTGACTTCAAGAATGATAATGCACTAAACATTCTCTTGTCCTACACTGATCCAAAAATCATGGTTTGACATAAATCCAGTAATTTTAAATACACTCACATGTTTTCTTGTAAAAAATGACTTTCACCTAAAATAGTCCATAATTTGATTACTGCACCATATTCTATATGTTTTGGAAAATCAAGATATTGATCTAACATTGTTTCAGGAAAGAAAGTCTGTTGCTCATATCATTTTGATGAATCTAATATACCTCCAATCTCTTCTCCTTGTACCTTGACATTCCTACCAAAGTGGTGCACTAAAATACTCAATTTTTCTGAAAATTCAACTATCAAAGTGTCAATACCTTTTTCCTTATTCCAATATTGAGGGTATACCACAGACATGGCCTCCAATAATTCATCTCGAGGAAATCGTTCTCTTATCTCTAATGATAATGATTGTGAAATTTGTATCAAGGTGTGTCTCATTGAAATCACAATATCATTGAACCGATCTCTTGACACACGACACTCTTTGGTGGTTTGTCCCATCTTACTAACATAATGAAAGAGAACCATATACCCATGCACTGCCATACATAGTCTCCATGTTTCATCAAATTTCAAATAATTTTCAATATTTTCTATATCAATGAGAGTAGTCCAATTGTTAAACGTTGGACTTGTAGAATACCCTGGCATCGTATACAAATTATCCAATGCAAGGAATGCTAATTTCCTTGCATTTGTGTACTCTGCAATATACGTTGTACGACTCTGATCCATTTTGACAAGGACATTCATTTCATGAAGCAAAGGAAGAATTCCAACCAATGTTAATAATGTCTCTATATCAGTTAGTCAAAAGAGAAGATCTTGAGCTTTGTCTACACTAAAGCGATGTTCATACATCACCCCTACCAATGATTTGTACTCACTAAATACTCTTTGAGTTGGTCTGTTCAGTGAAATCCATCTTGTATCAACATCTTTTAATAGTTTTTTTCCATCTGTAATACCATATGCAAATTGTTGAAACTCTGTAAATCACTTAGGACTACGAAAAAAGTATGCATGAGTCTCACGTGCAAGTTC
Organism: Pseudotsuga menziesii; assembly: GCA_001517045.1. Lineage (NCBI taxonomy): Eukaryota > Viridiplantae > Streptophyta > Pinopsida > Pinales > Pinaceae > Pseudotsuga > Pseudotsuga menziesii. The sequence goes on from LPNX010947787.1 coordinate 401,347, forward strand.
TTCAACTTTTGAAACCAGTGGAAACTTGCTTACTATTTTAAATGCAAGATTCATCTTATGATCCATACAATGAATACTTATCATAAATGGTGAATCTAATAGTTGTAGTTTGACACAAAGCCCATTCTTTTTTCCTTGCATGATTGATGCTCCATCTGCTCCAATACATACAACCTTTTTGCGATCATTAAATCATCCATACCACCAATTTCCTTCAAAGTATTAATAACATGTTAATAAATATTTGCAGATGTAGAAATCTTCTTCATTTTTTGAATCCCAAGTAGATATGAATGCCTAATATGACCATTAACCATATAAATACTCATGCATGCCCCAGTGAAGTATTATCAATAAATGTAACTTCATCCAAAGATAGTGAAAAAAATCTGGCATTTGAAATCTTCTCTTTCAAATCACCCTTTTCTACTTGAGCTAGATATTTTTCCCATTCCCAACCACTCGTTACAGACCAGTGAGAAGATGGAAAATTTTATACATCAAGAAAAGATACATAGTTCTTATACTCTAGATAATCTGTCATAGGGCGACCTCTAGACAATATGTGAAATACAATGCTTAATTGTGTCGTCTTGGATAGTAAATTTCTTTCCATTTTTTTTCCAAATAGAGATGTGATAGTCCCTCCACTTGCCTCAAGTTTACTCCTACTTATTAAGTATTTATTATATTCATATTGATATTTGACATGTCGACATTCCTCTGAATATTTACATTTGGTAATAGAATTATCCTCACCATTTTCAATTTGATTGACATAAATCTTTCCCACGTGCTTCTCTATTGTATCTAACTTCATTTGCAATTTTACTGTCTTACCCAGTTTCCAACTACATACAGTGCATTTCACTTATTATGCAGCTTCATTCTCATTTATTGAAGTTATTGGTTCAATAAAAGGAAATATTGAGGCCCATTTCGATTGAAACTTTCTCCCTCCGTCCGATTGACCTTTCTTCCTTTTTCGTGATTGTGAATGATTTGTGTTGCCTCCCAAGGAAAAACCTTCAACATTATCATTGTCAATTTCTGGTTGAATTGCATTTATCTCACTTGGTTCACTAAAGGAACTTGTTTTATCATTCGTTATATGGTTATTAGATGCATTCTCAGAAGTGTTGACATCTCTCTCATTGATGGGTTCCTCAAAAGGGTTTGAATCATGAAGAGAAATAGGATTCTTAGATTGGGGCTTCTGAAAGTATGAGAATACATCCCTTCGTTTTGATGTCTTCTTTCCATGGTTGGTGTTTTACATCTCGTTGAATATTTCACAATTGAAATATCAAATAAATCTAGAAACCCAAAGTGAACCTTGCATGAGAAAATAGAAATAAAATCAATACAATTTGTAAGATATCCATGATGACATGAATTCTATAGGATAGAAAATTCAAACCTAGTAAACTACACCCAACCATGATGAACTTCAAAATTAGGCTCCACTGTGATAGATGGAGGAAGGTTTGCAACCTTCTGGACCTATGAAGAAGTTGATCCTCCACAGCTATAAATTTGACTCACACACCTGAAGGCCAACTAAGCACATACAAACCAAACAACACACACTAAAAATATCCTAAGTAACAAAGACACATCAGATAAAAGATACACCTTCCAATGGAAATGATGGGATGATTAGGGCTAGGTCCAACCAGTGAATATCGAAGGATGGTTACTTGGCGTCTCGTGAAGATTTCTCGGGTGCAAGAACTGGAATCACCCAACCACCCTTCCAAATTGTCAACAAAGGTTACCTTCCAAGTCTATCCTAGGTGTACTGGAAATATCCTTCCAATACAACCTGTGTAAGATCCTAGTGTTTGGAGACTAAGGCTACCAAATCTACACTGAGATTCTGGTGGAACAGTCGCTAGCATGATCGATGTGCATGGGTAGAGTAGCTAAGCCTGAAACCCCATCAATATCGGCACCTCACGGGGCCCAAGAAGTGGTATTGATAAGATCCCCAAACGCACACCAATCCTGGTAAACGACCGAACAAGGAAGTGGAGGGATATCTCCTCAATCGAGCTCTCACACGGCCTCGTGCTTAACTCCTGTTTGGGAGGAGCTTTCCATATTATCTCTTGTAGAAGTGGATTTACCTAAATATAGGGCACTATGTTTAAAATCAAAGTGTTTTTGGACAGTTTAAATCTCCTCGTCCAAAAACCTAGCCTAAGCTACTTGATGCTTGAACCTATAAAAATAAAATTACTAATATATTTTAAGTTAAACGTTCTTTTAGTGGTTGTATTACTCAAGGTAGCGAAATGAGACTGGATGGTGTTATAGACTGAACAAAGTGAAAGAAAATGATGTATAAAAACTTCAAAGTGAATGAAACTAACAATGCAATTTTTGTCTTTTTCTTTGTAAATGAAAACTAATGAAACCCTTTTTTTACAATTTGAGAAACTACAAGACTTAAAATATTTTTTATTTTTCTGAAAATTTGTGAGAAAAAAAAATAATGCAAAATAAAAAATTCCTTTTGTATGTATGGTCAGAACTTTCATGCACATATACAATTGTCTTAAACTAATTACCACATTAACCTTCTTAAAAATAACTTATAATGCTTTCAACCTTTCTATGAAATGCATATAAAGATGAAAATAACTTGTATCAGCATAATAGCATGGCATGATGTCATTCAACTTGAGCATATACTCTTCAGCTTAATAGGCTATGTATTTAAATTCAGTTTAAACCATTAGAATGAAAATGTAATCATGTTGATAAGCTGAAGAAGATATTCATGTAATTGAAGGACAACGAAACGTTGCATTAATCTGAATTTAGGCATTGGCATAAAACTACAATTTGCAAGCAATGACTAGTAAAACGCTCCAAAACAAAATAGTTAGAGACAAAGATGCCAAATTTTAGCTTATACTATTAAGCTCAATGGGATTTGTATTTCACAAGGAAAAAAATTCAAGCTATTGGAATGCAACAGTAAGCATCTCGGTAGGCAGAGGAAGATATCCATTCGATTGAAGGATAAACAAAGGGTGAATATTCTGAATTTAGGCTTTGGTAGAAAATACAACTTGCAAATAATGAGTACCAAAATATTCCAATACAAACCAGTTACAGACAGACACCAGATAGAAGTTTCCATTATGTTTTTTCAATCAGAAATTACCATCATACTTAGATAATGGTGATCTATTGACTCAACACAATAAACTCATACAAAATTTGTAATTTTGCACTATTTGTATTTTCACCCTATTTCACCTTGACAAACAAAAGAAATTCAAGAAAAGATCAAACAACTATCTTCAAGAACTACTGGCAATTGAAAAGCTAAACAGACTATAGAAATTGATGATAAGATGAAATAAGATAATTTTGTTAATGTCTAACAAATGACCATTAAATGTGGGTCAATAGGACTAAACGAGTACATGAGTACATAGTGTGAGTGTAAAAGTAAATCCTATATTGACACTATCAAAATCCAAGAGAAAACAATGTTCATATTCAACACATTTTGTTTGTTTCCTAATTGTATTTTATTTTCCCAATTGGTATTGGAATTAGGGCGCCTGCTCATCCTACAGTGCAAGTTGTGTGAAAAGGTTCACATCTTTAAGATATCCATTCTAGTATTATTAATTATTCTTTTCTCTATGAAAGTGGCATGGATTTATATTAATATAACATTCGTAGCATTTCAACTTACATTGTTAAAGGAGGACCTTGCAAATTCGAACCGGCACCTAGTGGCAAATAAATAGCCAAATTCCCAACAACATTGATGACAACCAGTTTAGCTCACCCTTGGGATATATTTCTTAAGCCTCTTTTCATGAGAAATTCCTAATTTATTCTCCCATGGTCTAGCAGCAATAGGAAGTGTTCTAGGAGTATGCTCTCCTCTGAAGGGAGCTTCAAGAGTGGGGGCGTCCCACGGGCCACAGCTAGGCTTGCATGCATTGTTACCAACCTATTCATGTTGGAACTAGCCATAATTGTAATGAGAGGAGTGAACAAATCGCTCCTACAGGGAATGGATACTCCAGCACATGCTCAAGGGATGGAATAATACCCAAATGTAGGTTCTATTGGTCTTGTTACTTTGGTGATTAGTAAATTTAGTAGGTTCCCAAATAGTGGGTAGCGTTTGATCTATGAGAGAAACATTTAGGCTCACCTCCAACTCCATAATCGTTTAAAGTGATTAATGAGGACATGGATGGCTTTGCTCCCTACTTTACATACACCTCTAGCACTAATGCTGAGCATCGCTTCTCCCCTTTATAGGAGCCATCCTCTTAGGCCATCCTTTCTTATGCTTTTCTCTTTCATTTCACTTGTATCTCTTTAGCTTGTAGCTTTCTGGAGTTTCCTTTGCACTCCCACATTATGTTTGGAACTTACTGTATTTTTTAGTCCCATCAACCAATTATTTTAATTACCTCTGCACATTACTAAATTATCCTGGTTTAAATTAATGAAGATCATGGTTAGAAACTGTCCATACACAGATTTATTGCTTAATTTTGTTCCTAAACATGAAGATTCAACTGAACTCTGTTATATGATAGAAAAAAAAATTTAAAAATTATATTGATGTGCACAAATGATAAAATTAGGTAAATGGGACTGTAAAGTACAAAATCTACGATTACAATGCAGGAGCGCTCTCCAAAACAGCTAGAATCTAGATTGATAAAAAGATCAAATCAAAATAGAAAATTAACTAGAGAATGACCCTGTGCAAGAGAAAAAGAAAATAAAAACAAGCACTCTGATAGCAGAGAGTAGAATGGATCATCAACAAAATGACAAAAGTTGTCGAAGATTACACATGTGACGTATTACTTCTTCCCTTTTAACCACTCTAAGGTGCTTGTACTTGAAAGTGCAAAATTCAAAGTTATTCCTATGTAGATATTTACACTTGGATCAGAATTTTTCAGAAATTATTAATACACCACAACTATTCTCACACCAAGTTAAAACAACTTGCAGCTACAGACTTCAATGGTTCAAACATAACCGATAGAGACTTGGCACTACATGCAATGCATTTTCAGGAACAAGAATAAATTGCAATTCGTGCTTTGTTCAGGAAGTATTTAAGCACAGGTCTTATGCAGAAACAACCCAACATATGCTAAGATTATAGCTTGTTTTTTCAAGCAGATCTACTTGAAGTTCAGGTTGGGCCAGTTGTTAATTATAGAGCTCCATTAGGTGTAAGTAAAAACATAGTTTTCAATATTGTCAAAGAGGAGTGTTGGAAGTATAACCATGTCTTCAAAATTGAATATAAAATGAAAGAACTAGAATCCCTCTAAAAGGAAAAATTGCATGGCTTTTAAACTTCTATCTTCAATGTTTATTGTTCCTGTTTCATGTACTAACAAAATATGTATAAAGGGTGGACTTGTGCATAAACAATATTATACAATCTGTTTCTCATAGTTTTTTTATTAAATTATTTCTTACTCGAAACTTCTTACATCAGTTGTGAGGTTTGGTCCACATGGCACCATATAAGCCCCAACAAACCATGATATTTATGCAAATGGGGTTGTCTGCAAAGGCAGTAAGCCTCCTACTAACATAATGGTTGATTGGTTGCAGCCAGCAAGACAAATATGCATTCTCTCGACCTCTCCCTCCTCCTCTATGGGAGACGTTGTGTGGGTATGGATGTGTTTATAATAATAAATATAGATCCTTATGCAAAGTTGCAAAAAAGGGTGTCGACATAAACATCAGCCTTCATACTAATGTAATTGTTTATTGGTACAGCCCGCGACATGAATATTCGTGTTTGCACGGCTTCCTCCAACTCTATGGGAGGTTCAGTGTGTGTGTTGATGTGTGAAATTGTTAATAAAATGGGGGGTAGCGTTTGATCTATTAATTGATGTAAATGATTATGGATTTGAAGGTGAGACTAAAGAGTTAGACTACTTCCCAAAGGTTGACCAAATTTTTCAAGAGTTGTCCATACAGTCGAATACGTTTTTCCAAGCACCAAAAAAGGTGAAGGAAGTAAATAGGGTATTATCACACCCCTAAAGCATGATGAAGTTGAAAAGGACAGTGAAGTTGCTTTATAAGAAATGCACTCTGTAACTCCTAAAATACTGATCCCTTAGACGATTGAATAGAAACCCAAAGAAGTTAGAGAAAAGAACGTCGAGATCCGACTAAGCAGACCGATAATGAGTCAACAAAAGCAGATTTAAAAAAAAAAATTCCCCAATTTAGAAGAGGTCTCCTTCTCAAATCCAAGGCTGCAAAATAAATTCCTTCACAACAAAAAAAATACTCTTCTGCAATCAAAGAAACCATGAATAAAGGTGTTACCCCCCATATTGCATGGGTGTCCACTTGTGATCTGCATCACACTTTCAATGGGGGTTGACATGTCCATACCTTGATTGAAGATGATTTTTTTCTTGTGACTAGACTTACCATGGATTTATGACCTAGTTGGATGCTTGTGTGATCATGCCCTAAAGTATGGTGACTTGGTTTAGACTAGGAGCTATCTCTGTTTTCTTCATAGTACCTAACTCATGAATATAGGATCATTTCCAGCCTACAGTTGAAGCCCTAATAGGAGAGATTTATGGCAGCCAATAGTGAAATCAAAGGTTAATTTGTGGTAAATTTATGGTCACTTGTGCACAGTATGGACCCTCTAGCCTCGTCTCTCTTCTCCAAGTTGTTTGGATCCCTATTTTATGACCTCCTATACAATAGTAAGAAGAATTACTCCAATTCTGGATAGGACGTGTGACTAAAAACAACAACAACTCATCATCACCATCAGATCTGGGAAGTTTAGACAATTCTAAGTGCAAACAATGATCAAAAGTCACATCGCAGCCCCAAAATGATAAGCCACAACCACCTACAACAGTTTTGAGCATGAATTTAGCCTAAAAGATAAATCTTGGATAATTTCAGACCCTAAAAACCTAGGCTGAGCAAATTCTAATAAATTATGGGCACGTTGCAACCCTATAAAATTAATTAACAACCACAAAAGAGGGAAGATATTCATTGTTGACCAGATTTTGAACATTTTTTGTGAGTTTTCATCCTCCTTCCCTCTCTATTGTCTCTTTTCGTGTTGATACTTTGATGGAAAAAGGTGGAAGATACATTGCGTTAGATGTTAACTCAAGCAAAGAAAAAATCTCTAGTAGTCTAGCTATCCAAGGTCAGCAACAATTTGGAATCCCACAATAGGAATGGCCTCTAGGCTCTGTTAATATTCTAAATATGTAATGTTTTGGAAAGTTAGTTTTCATTGGGATAGTACATTCAGGAACTACATTTTCTAAATGTAGTTGTAGATATAGAACTTTAAGCCCATTGCATAAAGTAGATATCAATTTTGATATTTTCATAAACGGTTCAGCTCTTCTATATATGTTGCTAGCTGGTTTGGCCACAACAATATTTTTAATATGATTCTAGACATTTTTGTTTAAAAAAAAAATTACATTTATGGGTGAAAAATATTAAAATTACATCAAGATATAACTTCTGGTATGCATAAAATTAAAGTTCCATGAGAATTGGTTATGATATGCATAAAATTAAAGTTCCATGAGAATCAGTAAACATTGAGGATCTAAACAACCTCTAGCATGTAGATTTTATGGTTCTTGATTGCTTGGAAGTGTATATTTTACATTTTTTAAGGTTGGATTGGTGTGTCCTAGTAAACATCACAATACCGATTGGTTTAGTTAGTTGAGGATAGAACCAATCCAAAACTAGTTCATAGTAGTCATACCACAAACCCATACCACTTTCTGCCTAAAATAACCCAAAACCGATTGTTTTTGGTTGCAACCAACCGATTCTCATAACACTAATGCAGGTCAAAAAGTACGGGGTTCAAAAATACCATTAGCGTGGGGTAGTAGTTACTTAAGTTTTTTTCTTTCTTTAGTCTCAGTTAAAGAGAAACACTGGGCACATTTATCTTGCAAGGGTTAATGATGCAAATCTTGATCTTGTGATGTATTTATTCATTATACTGGGATGGTATTATTTTGTATCACTTACAAACTAGATTCAGTTTGACTAGGTTATATAGTATATAAAATGAAATCATTTTTAGATAAAACAAACATTATCCTTCTCATTTCAAATTACAATAAACAGAATTTGAAGGACGATTTAACAAATCCTACAACATAGAAGACATGGAGCAAAACATTCGACAAAACCACATTTTCATGGTTGTGGCTAATTTGCTTTAGGAGTATCAAGAATTCCTTATCCAAAAATGGATTATGGACATAGGGTAGCACATTTCACAAGAAAAAATATCTTGCTTAGGCATAAATATGAATATATTTCAACATCTAAAAATCTATGTTGCATGAGGTCCCATCCCCCGCCAACAAGCCCCATACTCGATGTCTTTGCATTTTGGGGACTTGGGGAGAAACGTCCCTAATATTTTGGGGAATTCATTAAGGACTCGGGGACTTGTTGGTTGTACCCAAAAATTCCCCAAAATGTTCTAGGGACTTCAAGCATATTTTAGAGACATTCCAAGTAGATTTTAGAGATGTCCCAAGCATATTTTGGAGATGTTTTGGTATGTATTTTAAATTTTGACAATGGACATTAATGATTGGATGATATTAAAATTTATCCCATCCATATTTTCATATTATTCTAAATATTTAACAAAAATGGATTCAAAATATACTGGAAATAATTTTTTTGGGGGGGTCTCTTGGCCTTCCTGGACAGAACTTAGTGCTAGTGGAGATAATAGGCATGCAAATTAAACGATAGAGGGAGGGTGATGGATGGAAATATGGAAAGGTTGGGAGTTTAAGTGCACAACAAAAGAAAGAGTGAAAAATCAAAAGAAGAAAATTGATCCTAGATAGAAAGGACAAATAGGGTTTTGACCCTTTCCATAAAATGAGATTCCCAAGGTAGTTTGGAACACCCCTATCCTCATGAAAACATAAAAATAAAAACAATAGAAATCACTGGAAATGCACTTGAAATCACTAGAAATGAACTTGAAATCACTCGAGAGCACTTAAAATCACTGGAAATGCACTTGAAATCACTGGAAAATTGGTCCATAGGTAATGTACTATAGGTGTTGTGAGAAATATTGAATTCACTTTCTTTCTTATTTTGGAAGGAGGATTCATTATTCATTGTTCTATAGTTAGAAAATGAAAATATTTGAGGAGGAATTTGCACTAGTGAATTTTTTCCTTTCGACATTTCAAATCCTAAACCAAGTCCATCATCAGCAGAGGCTTATGAAAGCTTCACTCGATGATGGACCTTTCAGAATCATCTCAAAATGATGGACCTCCCTTAGGGTTCGAAACATCGATGGACAAAATTCACCATCGCAGAGTCCTCCTTATATAATGTTAGCTTTGTTATATATAGAAATATAGTAGAAGAATTTAGGGTGCTCACTAGTGACAAAAGTGTAATTGTCCTCAACATATTTTGGTGCTTAGAAGCCAATTCTAGAGAAATTATGCAACCCATTGAATGAGTGACTAAATGGAATGAATTAACTTTGTATGGTTGAATCACTGATTGCTCTATGGTGTCTACATGTTGTGTGACTGTATATGATCAATTTGATGGATTGGGACTTTTTCCAACCCCAAGAAGACCAACTACAAAGAATTTGTAAGCTAGTTTTGTGGCTTCAAATAAAGAGGGATAGCTGGTCTCAAACCATAAAGATGAGGAAGAAAGAAACCCGCGTATCAATATAACATTTGATTCCGAATCAATCAAATCACCACTAGAAGCACAAGTACTGGAACATGTAATTACAAGAAAAACAATAGGAACTAGTAAATAATTGTCACATGCCCCAATTTTGCAAAAAAGAAAAAAAAATTATTAGAGGAACATTATGTTAAATTTTATGCTAAGTTGTAATTAATGACCAATGGGGTCAAGGATATTTAATGTGAATTTTGAATGTTTTATTTATAAATAAATAAATGAGGAGACAATATCTTAGGAGAGCTGTTAAAAGAGTGTTTACTGGTCAAATTGGTGGAGGAGACTAGGTGGAGAGAAAACTGACATGTGGCAGTATTCTCAAACCACTTCCAACTGTTGCAGGTGGAAACCTACCTACATTTGTGTTCATGAGTCCCCAAGAAAGTGGAATCAGAGTAGGTGGCTCAATTAATGAAAAACTGACCCAGAAGACCTAGGCATCTTTATAAAAATTCCCATTGAAGAGAGCTGAGGCTACTCATTCTAGAGAAGTGATCATTCAGAGTGAATGAATTTACTTCAGAGAAATTCAATGGAAGGGAAATTGGAAAGTGTTTGAGGGGATAACTGCTGATTGATCTTGTTGCAGCTTTTAAGCTGAAGATCATACTACTAAGAGCAGATTGTTGTTACTGAGGTATTGAACTAGTCAGGTGACAGAGGGATTCTGCAGTTGCATACTCCACCCAGTTCTCAGCCAAGAAGACCAGGAACAGGCTCGAGGGTCCTGAGGAAGCGTTGTTTGAATGCTCTCCAGGAGATTGGTAGGGAGGAACGACCTCCTAAAGCTGTTGTCGTCTTGTCCTCAACATGTTCTATGTTATTTTATTTTACTGTTGTAGTTAAATAAATGTTAGTTTAGATGTTACATGAATGTATTTAGTTCTGAGTTTGTAAATTGTTGAGTAGTATTCTTATTAGACTGTTAATAGAAATGAAAATGGTTTAGGAAAATAATGAAATAGAAAGGATTTAAAATTCTAAGTTGTGTTTTTCCACACCTGGTTACAGGCCGTACTCTAGCACAGTTAGTTTGTTTTATGAAATAATCCTTGTAATGGAATGAGAATAGTAAATGTGAATTCTGCATTTCTATGTAAATGAAAATAGACTGTATTTCAATGTTTACAGTACAATGAAAAGTAGTGTTATAGTTTATTCTTATTTACTGTTTAAATTAGTCTATCTAGATGAAAATATAGGTGAAATAAATAAGTAAAATACTTTAGTACCACAGTATTAGTATACTATTAAAAATTATATGTTTACAGAAAATAATAACTATTATTCAAGAAAATATGTATAGAAGTTAATAACTAAATAGTTCTGGAAGATATCAACTTAATCTTAAACCATTACTTATTAAAAACCAGATTAGGGTTCATTTATAAACCCTTTATTATGTAAAATAAATAGAGTTCAGAGTTAACATTCTTTTCTTTGCAGAGCTCTAAATAATTACAAACTACATAGTAGTAAATAAAAATAAATGCATTTATAAATAACAAATGAAATAACTAAGAATTATATACATCTGTGCTTTTTAAAACCTTAAAAAAAGCATACAGGTTATTACCTGTGAAAACTAAGGGTCGAAACCCTTTCGACTAACCTATTCAAATACAAGTTAATCTACATCCAGTTACATTGCTAACTGAGATTTAGAATAATATGAAAACTTTAAACTGTGCATTAGACTGATTACAATCTTATCTTTAAAACTTTACAATGTATTTATAAACATTTTTTTTAATACTTCATTTAACAGGATAATAAAACAACAATATACCTGTAATAGCGAAACTGAAGCAAACAGGAAATAGTGCCCAAATAATAATTTATTTAAGAATACAGTTACATAAGGGTTTCTTTACCAATAAACCCTAACCATTATATTCCAGAATGATAATATAAAATTTATAAATTTACATTATGACTGTTCCACAGTCTTCATATTAACACTATTTATCTATAAATGTTATCATTAACAGTAAATTAATTCACTGACAGTTGAAGGAGAAAAACCTATTTTTACAGTATTATCATTTAAAGGATCGTTTAGAATAAAACAGAGTTATTGAAACAGGAGTCATTTAAAAACCATAAGTAGAAGTAAAAAAAACCCCTTTTATCCTGAAACCAGAGTATGATATTATCAAGCCGTAAGGCTGTAATCACTTTTACAAATCAAAGAAACTACATACAAGTCATGGCTCAAGAGCTGGAGCTACCCAGCAACATGCAAGGGTTTTTAAAAACAAAACTAAGTAATAATAAAAACTAAGCATATAAACATTGAAGGAACCGAAGCCATGCTTCCCTTCAAACTGTAACTCCTTCCAATAACCTTTGCAAGCAGGGAGATGCCCCGACAAATCGGGGCTTACCCGTTATGGCCACGGAGTTCACCAATGTGGGAGAAGTTTCCTTCAAGATGGAAGTTGTAACTGTAATCTACAATAACAAGAACAAATGCAATAGTTAGAAGTTGTAACCCTTGTATTAAAACTGTAACAAGTAATTAGTGAAGAGATAAGAGCAGGGTAAGACTATTACCTGCGAATAAGGAGTCTGGAGCCGAGGAGGAGACTGAACCAGTTCAGAGAACTACACCTTAAAGAAATGAAACCCTCATGCTAATCCTGTGACAGAAGTAGCGAGGTTCATATTCTAGACTTTCATCGGCGATGGAACAAGTCACAAGCTAAGGAAAGGGTAACGATTTGGCCAGTACTCTAAACTACTGATAGATTAAAACCCACTCTTACGACGTTACAATACTTCCATAAATAACTAAATTACAAAATGTGAATCCCTTAACATTTGCGAATGATACAACACTTATTTACACACAATGGAGCTATCAAACAGTGAACTAGCGAGCCTCTCATGGTCGTGAAGAAACCCAAACAGCGCAGAGCCAAACCCTCGATGGATAATGAAGAGGATAGGGTTTCTATGCAAGTTTTTAAATCGACCAATGCATGGTGGAGACACATCCACGTGGTCTTTGAAATTTTTTTAATCAAAAGTGGGTCGATCCCTATAGTCAACCTGCACTGTCAGGTGAACACATATCATTGCCAATGATTTAAATCATATAACGATGATAATGTATGTTTAATATAATTCATATCATTGCATTAGATAAATGTTACATTCAAGCAATAGTAAAATCATTGTATACATCGTTAACTTTTGCATTTTGAAAACCTTGGAATCAATCTTTTGTAAAAACATTTATGTGGAGATCAATGTTGGAGTTTATGCCTTGACCTTTAGTCAATAGCACTCCTAATGATTCTTCATACAAACCTTGTTTTGATATTTAAGTATTGTTTGGAGCTAGCCTTATGTAAGAAAAAAACTAATGAAGTCATTATATTTAGTTCAACATTATGTAAGTAAATGATAGGTAGTATTTCTACCCTAATATAACTCTTACAAATGCATAAAGTCGACATTGTTATGGTTTGAAATCTTCTTTGGATTTAGTGTTCTCTAGTTTTTATTAAGAACCAAACTCCTAAATAAATCAAACCAATAATTAGATTATACCTTGGTAATTACAAGGTAGTAAGACTACCTAAGGTAAAAGAAAAATATACGTAGTAAATTTAGTAACGATATGGTAATGTAATATTACAACAACTCATGTGACTTGGTGATAAAGTAGAAACCAAAATTTATAGCTTGCTGACTAGTAGTGCAAGAAGACAATTATAACTGTTTACAAAGGAACAGGTTGATATTTATCACTGCTTAAGGAGAGTTATAGGTAATCTATTTGTAAACTTCTCCTTGAGGATCATAGGATTATATTCATGCTTATAAATAGTACTTAGAGCTTTAGACATATCAATAGCAGTAAAGACATACTACAGTAAAAATGTTACTATGTTAAATCATAAGCCCTATGCTCATCAGAAGAATCTTTAAATAACTTGGCATATAACATTAAAAATGAAAACGTAAATAGAATTCATGCTGGTAAAAGACACTAGTATGTTAAGGATATTGGTCTTTACGACTAACTAGATACTGACTTAGATCCAAAAACAACAAAGGAAGATACTTTACCTCATCGTAGCTTTTCTTTCTATTAATTAATTTATGCTCTAGCATTTTTAGTATGCTAAAGAAGTACTTCTTGACTTAATGCATAAATAAACTCCTACTTGTTCAAAAAATTACTTGCTGAACCTGTAAGAACCACAAATCTAGCTGAGTTAGCAATTGCTAAGTAAGCCCCAGTTTAGAACATAGCTTCTCACCTCCTTGACAAAAGTATATAATCAGTACAGCTAGAAGTAACTGAATGCAGGTCATATACATAACATATCAAAATTAAAGTGGTATTAGTTTTTATGTGTTTAAAGTTAATCACTACATATTGTTAATTGTTTCATTTTCTGCTAGCCGCTAGTAGTTATTAAACTGCGACTTTAGACATTTATGTTACATTAAAAATTTTAAAGTTTTGTGAAAATTTGGGGTTATGACAATAATACATTGAAAAATTTAGTATAGGATAAATAATAGGTGATATCCATGGAAATTCCACAAATGTCTTTTGCATAAATCAACGAATTTCATAAAGAAGTAAAGTCAGGGAAGGAGATTCTATTAGAAAAAATACATTTCCTATTTTTCTAATTTTTGTTACTACGATGATGACGATGATGTTGATTTATCATGTGCTGAAGATGGAAATGTCGATGTCAATGATGACTATGCATGTGGTATCACTTACGGATCCTAATTGTGGTATCACTTCCAGATCCTAATTGTAGAAAAATACATTTCCTATTTTTCTACTTTGGGTAAAAAACCTAGGCTGATCCAATTCTAAGAAATTCTAGGCACGTTGCAGCCCTATAAAATTAATTAACAACCAAAAAAGAGGGAAGATATTCATTGTTGACCAGATTCTGAACATTTTTAGTGAGTTTTCACACAACAACAGTTAAATAACAGTCTTCAAAATAAATCGAAGAAGAGATAATCCAACAGACTACTATGGGAAGATTTGAAGGTCCAAGCTCCTAGGTTCAGGCTCAGGCTCATGTCCATACCTTGATTGAACATGATTTTTTTCTTGGTGACTGGACTTACCATGGATTTATGACCTATTTGGATGCTTGTGTGATCATGCCCTAAAGTATGGTGAATTTCTTTGGACTAGGAGCTATGCTGTGTTTTCTTGATAGTACCTGACTCATGAATATAGGATCATTTCCAGCCTACAATTGAATCCTTAATAGGAGAGATTTATAGCAGCCAACAGTGAAACCAAAGGTTAATTAATGGTAAATTTCTGGTCACCTGTGCACAGTATGGAACCTCCAACCACGTCTCTCTTCTCCAAGCTGTTTGTAGCCCTATTTTATGACCTCTTAGACAACAGTAAGAAGAATTAGTCCAATTCTGGGTAGGACCTGTGACTAAAAACAACAGTAAACCCCCAAATCTGGGAAAGTTTGTGGATAGAAACAGTGATAATATGGCCTCATCTACAATTTAGGTGAACCTAGGAATATTTCACCCCCTTAATAGCAATAAAAAACACTGAATCTCCAAATTTTTGCATGATTTAGTCATCAAATGATCAAACAGCCACAAAACAGAGGTCTGGGCACATTACAACCCTCAATCAGAATCCCAAATAGTCATAGAGGTAGGACCTGTGACTAAAAATAGCAATAACCCGTGAAATCTGGGAAAGTTTGTAGATAGAAACAGTGATAAGATGGCCTCATTTACAATTTAGGTGAACCTGGGCATATTTCAGCCCCTTAATAGTGATAACAAACATTGAATCTCCAAATCTATGCATGATTTAGTCATCAAATGATCAAACATCCACAAACAGAGGTCTGGGTACATTATAGCCCTCAATCAGAATCCCAAACAGTCATAGATATTAGAGAGGTATTTTATGGGTGAAACAACAACAACTCAACATCACCATCATATATTGGAACTTTAGTCAATTTTGAGTGCAAACAACGGTCAAAAGTCACATCATAGCCCCAAAATGATAAGTCTCAGCCACCTGCAGTAGTTCCAAGCATGAATTTAGCCTAAAAGACAAACCTTGGATTATTTCAAACCCTAAAACCCTTGGCTAATCCAATTCTAAGAAATTCTGGGCACGTTGCATCCCTAAGAAATTATCGCTGGCTCTCTACATTCAAACCCGTTGGAAAATTCCTGTTGCAGCCCTAGGCACGGGTCACTGACATGTTGTAGAAAATTCTAGTTTATCGTGGTCATGTTCATGCCCCGAAATTAAGATTTGTAGTGTGGGTATGGACCAATTGAATAAAGGGTTTGGAAGGAAATGTGGCTCTCTTTAAAGTACATTACTGGATAATATATTATATTTTGTCTGAAAATGCTTAACATCTTTTAATGGATTTGATTATAGTTGGTTCCAAAACTCTTCTTCTGGAAGGATATGAAGTTGATGGTGTTACGAATGAAATTTGCATCGCTTTACCAATAATATTTAGAAAGAAAGGTAATCTGGAATGTGAAGCTACATGATTGTTTTCTAGCTGCATGTATAGATCTTACTTAGAAAGAAAGGTAATATGGAATTTGAAGCTACAGGAGTTTTTTCTATATTAATTATAGTGTACAAATTTTAATAAAACAGAATCTCCAACCCAAGGCGTGTTAGTTACCCCATTACTTGGTGGAATGCATCATCCATTTGCCTCTCTTTTGTAGTTCCTTGTTGTATTAAAGTAAGAAATATTTGAAGTCAATGGTTTTCCTTGACTCCATACAATCTAAACATATTTTCATGATGTCGTTTCACAGTGTACACAATCTGCATCTCTTCTGCTAAGATCTAAACCATGTTCCTTTAATTATCAATCGTTTTCCCCTTAGTATCCTCACCATCTCTTCCACTAAGTCAAAATATATTTCCATTTGGTATATTGAGTATTGGGGCATTCTCCATAACTGGTGACATAATACTCAATATCAAAAGCAAGGGGGATACAAAAGAAACATCAATGGATAATTTGGTAAATGTGATTATTGATTACATCATGGGCGTCTTATCCAATTTTTCAATTCTAAGGATGGAAGTGGCATGGAGGATTGACTCTCCAATAAGGAAAAAAACATCGAATAAATAGATGATGAAATCCTAGTCTGTACTAGTTGTATAAATCTAGAAAAAAGGTATCATTTGAAATATCTTCTCCATCTCTTAGTATTTTAGGAAATCATGAATATATCATTGACAATGACTCTCATCAAAATTTATCCCCTTCATATGTTGATTCGTTGTTTTCTATTATTATTGTGTACAATCCTTATTTCAAATTTGGCTAACCAATCCTGGTCATTTTTTTCTTCACTACATATATTATAGTGTAAGGAATTGCTAGTTCAAATCTCATGTCTTCCCCTCTTTCTCCTTTACATATTATAATTCACTCCCTTTTGATTGTATCTAAGTGATACGTTTATAGTGCTCAACTATTTTATTTCAAACCATATTATGGATGTGTTCAAAGTCTAATTTATTGACCATTCTAAGGAAGAACAATGCAGAACCTATGGAGGAAGGAGAATATGTTACCTATTGACCTAGGCTCTCTTGCTTCCCTTAGGCTTGGATCCTTTTTTTATTTCTAGGAAAGCAGTTTAAATATAGATGCCTTGCACCCTAAATTTTTCAATACTAAAGTAAGATGGTTATAGGGATTATGATGCTAAGCAAATTCAAGTGTGTTTTAAAGGTGTAGATGTTGGAGACATAATTTCTTCCCATGGTGTTAGCACTGAGAATGTATTTAATGGTTATTTGAGAGATGTAAATGAAAGGAAGAAGGTGGTAAAGAAAATCTAATTGTTAAAAGAAAATTTTACTTTCTTAAAAATTCCTATTAGATCCCTATTGGTTATGATAAACTTTCTTAATACCGTGATGGTAAAGGATTTCAATCCTAATGAAAATTCAAAGATGGAGTTGTTGACCCTTTAAAGAACACCACTTTGATTAACATAATTACAACTAAGGATGTTTTGGATATATAGAACTCTAAGTTCTTCGAGACCTTGGGCCAATAGTAATTAGAGTTGGAAGCTCTAAAGGAATTATTATAAAAAGAGAAATTATGTTTGAAAATTTCTTTATCTTATATTGACTTAGATGAATACCTATATATATCATATGGAAAAGAAAAATAAGCACTTCCGCAAGCATATGGGTAATTCCTTTCATATGTGAAACTTCTAAAGACTAATGGCTCTTTAAGTAGTATGCCTTCAAAGGAAATGGAAGGACATATTATACAATTGAATTTGCAAGTCAATGAGGCCAACATAATAATAATATGAATACCTATATATATCATATGTAAAAGAAAATTAAGCACTTGACGGAAGCATATGGGTAATTCCTTCCATATGTGCAACTTCTAAAGACTAATGGATATTTAAGTAGTATGCCTTCAAATGAAATGGAAGGACATATTATACAGTTGAATTTGCAAGTCAATGAGGCCAACATAATAATAATATTGAGAAATGAAAAGATGAATTCGCTTGAGACTAGTTTGAAGGATGAATATGTTTAAATTAAACTATGAGGATCAAGTAAGCACATGATGAAATTAACTATGAATGGAACTCATTGAATAATAAAAATAATGAGCTATAATATATTATGTACTATTTCTTAAGCTCCTTTTTTTGCCAACAAATACTTATTATAGCAAGAGAATAACCAAAAAAAACCAAAATTATTTAGTAATTCCTTTCTTTTTGGGAACATCTTTAGCATTACAATGAGTACTATCAAAAACACATTTATATCAAGGACAATTCTAATAAATAAAAATAAGGGATCATGTCCTATAACTATATGATGTGCCAAGTTCCTATTTTCTATTCTTAATTTCTATAACCATTTATGGCTTCATAATTGTTGGAACAACTAACAAGACTAAGACAATATTTAAGAAGAAATATGAAATGGTGTATGTGCAAGATTAAATAAAATCATGCAACTGAGAGATAAGGAAATTCATTGATGCCATCTTTAGCAAGGGAATCAACAATCCTTTTCCTCAAATATGATTTGAAAACATTTACAGATTTCACAGGCATTTTATTATGGAGTGCATCAACTACTTTGTTTTATTTCCCCTTGATGTGTTTGATCTCAAAATAAAACTCATATTAAAAAAATCCAAACATATAGCTTGCATTGCAATAGGGATGGCTTCTCAAGCAAGTATTTCAGACCACAATGGTTAGTTTTGAGCTCAAAATTTCTTCCCATAAAATAGTGCATCCATATATTCAATGCATGAACTATGACAGAAAGATCTAAGTCATGAGTTTCATAATTCTTTTCATGCTCTTTTATATTTCTAGACTCATAACATATAGCATGGTTATCCTTTACACATTTCAAACAACAAGATATTGGCCTTTCTTTTCTTAATATCCTCCATGACATTGTATTATGTGTTATGGCCACTATATTTTAATCCCTGATGTTGTGGCAGCTCCATGAGAACTAGTTGAGGTTTTGGTACTCATAAGAGGGATTGTCTTTTGTGGCTAAGTGGGAATGTTGGTTTTCTAAGTTGTAATTGTATTAGGTGTCTTCTAAGGTTTTTTTTCATTAGTATCATTCTTAGTTGGGACTTATTTGTTTTGCAATTTCTCTGAGGGATTGTTTTTCTTATTATTTTCAGTTGTTTTAGGAGGTGTGTTGACAGTCCCCTTACTTCTCAGGGCATAGTTTGTTGAGGTTGTTTGTACATTTTCAATTTTAGTTATCTCAACATTTTCTTCACAGACATCTCCTGAATTAGGATTCTAGTCCCATAACAACATAGTTGTATCTTAATATTATCCTTCAGATTAGTGGATTTTTGTTGTTCATTTTCTTGTTCCTGTTCATCCAAAGCTTGCTAATCCTATCATTTATTAATCACTACTATCGTGGATTTTATCCACTGAGGACATGTTTTATCTTAATGATTCTATTGTCAATATGCACAGAAATTATACATGCCAGCATAATTTAAATTAAAAGTGGTTGCCTCATTTTCTAGGGGTTTCGAGTTATTGTTTTTATTTTTAAAAAAAGGTTTAAATGGTTTCTTTCCAAAAGAAATTTCCCCAACAATATTTTTTAGATCTACTATCTCATTACATAGATTTTGAACTAGTTGAAAATGATTCCTAAATCAAAATCTTTCTCCTTAATGGGCTTGGTCAAAAGCAGAGGCTTCTTAGATGACGCGTCTTTAATCTCAGTTTCTACAAAGTGCTTAACAATAATGGAAATTTATGATTCAAATTTCTTAGATTCTTCAATTTTTTCTGATAACATGGCCTTACGGACTCTAGTGACAGACATTGCTACAAATGGATTATAGGATATCAAACAGTATATAAAGCCATAAACCGGTTTGTACCCCTACTATTATTATTTAAGGCAAATGCATTGTCTTTTAACTAGTAAAGCTACCATCTATAGTGAACCTGTGCTACTATAACTATACAGAGAAAGCAACAGAGAAACACTTTAGTGATGAAGAGAGGTTCATGAGACTTTCCTCTCAATCATAGACCTCCATTAAGTACTCATTCTAGCAAAACCCAATGCTGCAAATTCCACTGATTTTATAAATATCTGTTAGTCCAATTTGTTAAAAGCATGTGTCCCGCAAGTCTTGAATTTTCCCGAGTTGGTTCAATGGTGCGAAGATCACTATATCCTAGATAAAAAAATTGTCCTGTCTGCAAATAAGACCCAAGTAGTTCTATCTATTACCCCAGAGTCAATAGCTACAATGATTAATTTCCTAGACAGGTCATAGATGGAGATGCTCACTATAGATGGCCCTCTTACAAAGATACCAGTCCTTGAAAAATGAGCATAATCCCACTTGATATCTAGTCATGCAGCACTAGAAGTGGTAAGTCCAAGTGGTTCCCATCCCATCCCTTTTCTACCACTTTTATAGCTCCCGTGTCTAGGATAGTAGTTGCTATGATGGCCCAGGCATATGGATGGAATTAAGATACAATTATGGATGCAATTATGGATGATGTACTCCTAGGCTTCTTGAATGCTCATTTTCCTCCATACAATAGCACGTTTCATAAGTTTTATAATCCCCTATTCTTATCAAATGCAATTCATCAACAATTCGAACCTTTAAAAACTATCAGATCTATTTAGGTATAAATCTTACCTTACCACTTGTTAATCCATCAGAATCATGCCTGCATTACTAGTTTCAATCTCAAAATGTTTGATGAAGACAATGACCTTCGGCCTATTATAGAATGGTTTCTTTTAGTTAGAAATCCTATTACTAATATAGGTTTATTCCAATATGTGTCATCCTTTATAATCCTTGTATATTCCTTGTTTTATGAACAACCCTTTCCAAGAGTCCTACCCAAGTATAAAGAATTACTTCAATTGAGTCCAGATACCCATACAGGTGATTGGTTTTTGTTCGAAGATTTTACTATTTTGAGAATTTTTTTTTTGAAGGTCAGCCCTACATGCTCCCTGCTTTCCTCACTCCTAGAGTGTTTTCCTTATAGTATGTTAGGAAAAGATTCATGTTTGACCATGTTCATTTTGCAAGTAAGAAGGCTACTATCACCTTTCACTTGCCTCAAGAGGTAGGCCTTTTTTCTATCAAGACCATATCTTCTCTTGAGGATATAGAGAGAATGTTGAAAGAATTGCACCCTCCTAAGTCAAGAAAATGCATGTATGACCCCCATGGAGTCATTTACTCTTTGAGAAAAGATAGTTAAAAAGAAGAGCATAAACACCAACCGAATCCCCTCTTTGAGAAGGTTGCCCACAAGGAATCTTAGGAGGAGGTGAAATAAATTGTCTTTGCTCAAAAAGTTGAATCTGTACAGGATGAATCTACAAATAAGCTAGCTAGGACAGAGGTAGTTGAACTAACGCAAGAAGGTTCAACCGAGCCATCCACTCCATTGAAGGTCACAGTCGGATCCAAAAGGTAAAATACTGATGATATGGACATTTATTCTTATATTTAGAAGATCATGAAAAAGGCGAGAACAGGTTTAGTGGATATAGATGAACAAGCCATAATTCGTTTGCAGGACAGCAACAGTCTTAAGCAAGCGATCCTGTCGACAAATCCCATTCAAAGGAGCCCGCGGTGTTAATTGAGCATATGACCTATGCCTTTATAAATTTAGTTCAAGCAAGTTTAGAAGTTCTTATCACTCTGGGGGCTTAATTAAAAGAGCCTACTTTTTTTATGACATACTTTTCAAGTTTTCCTAGAAAAGTGATGATTTTAAAAGAAAAGCTATGGAAAAGCATGATGAGTTAAAAAGAAAGGCTATGGAAGGAACCTTTGCCTCAAACTTAGTTGTTAAGTTCCTTGGATCATAAGAAAGGTTTTTAAAATATTGCTTTACTAGAGTCTCAAAAGGTAGTGGGATAATCCGCTACAGATTATAAGGCCACTCATATCACTCTCAATACTGACCAGATTCGTTTTACTGATAAAGTGCATTTGAACAAAGTGGATACAGATATCTTGCATAGAAATGTGTCTAGAACAAAAGTTGTTGCAAATAAGATGCAATATGCACTGTTCTAAATGGAGAAACAATTAAAACATGAGAGAGTAATTACTAGATATAGGTACCTCAGAGTCAAGGAAATGGAACAAAAATTTCTCTAGCTTGGGAAAAACCCACAAGATTACTCTCATGTTAAGCAGATAATGGATGAGAAAAACAAGGAGATCATGGCCCTCAAGAGGAAGCTCAAAGATCTCGAAGCATACCCAGTTCAAACACCAAAGTTAATCAGTTCTACAGATAGAGAAGAACAACACTTGAATCAGCTGCAGGAATCCAAGCAGTGAATGGAGGAGTTTCAAAACAGATTTATTTCGTTATAAGCCGATTTGAGCATCTTAAGAGATAAAGAAACACCCAACATAACATATGTCCCTCAGACCCCTGAATAGTTGGAAAGAGCCATAGAATCTATGTCTATTTTTGACGATGAGCTGAAAAAGATCAAGCGCTTGTTAGTACAAAAGGAGTATTAATTTGAGTCCTTGCAAGCTACAATCATGAAAAATGAAAATAATATTGAGGAGTCCTATGAAAGGAGGGTATGTTGAAGATAGAGATAGATGCTCTGAGGAAGAAGCATCCTAGCAAATCTGTTTCAAAGGGTGCAAGGCATACCTTTTTGGAAAGAATAGATAGATTAATGACATAAAATTGGGCATAGTTGCTTTTTCTACAGGGATATATAACATTGGCCAAAGACACAAGGAAAGACATTGATGCCTTGAAAGAGGAATTGGAAGACACACCAGATAGGGCTAGAAAGTTCATCCAATTTTTGAACAGCAAGGATACTAAGTATTTGGCTGATGTAGGTATCAAAGACAAAACTATGGTGATCATGTAAGCCAATAGGATCCTAGCCAAACAGAGGCTAATAGAAATGGCTGAACTTATGCTCCAAGGCGTGATGAAGACAAATTATAACTTTAGGAAGATTTTTGATGTCGTCGAAGGAACATATAGACTCTTCACTATATAAAACAATACGTTATAGCCACCAGCAGTCACCAAACAACAGTCAAGAAGCACGACTATGCTAAGGCGGTAATAAAAAGAAGGAATATTTTAAAGCAGTAAGAAATAATAAATGATGTAAGAAAGTATAGATTGTGCAGGCAATACGATTGGATACTTAATTAGATACCCAGATACTTGGATTGGTTACTCAGACTCACTTATCGATTGCTTGGCTTTGATATCCTTGATTATTTTTCTAGTTAGCATGTTCGTGAAATTATTGCAGTAGGAAAAGACAATTCAAACTTATTATTGCAGATTCTAGGTACTTATGAGCACCTCAAGGCAAAACACGTGAGCTAAAGAAGCAATAAATCTCTATTTCTAAGCATTATTTCACCCAATATCAACCATAAGGACTGTTTCTTCACATGTAAGCTTCTTGACTTTAAGACCTTCACAGGTAAGCTTCGTGAATGGTGAAAAAGGGCCTCCATGAAAACCAATAAGCAGATGATTAACCAACTGAACCACGGTCATGGAAAAACACTTAATATCAAATTTTAGTTACAGTAACTGCCAAACGTTGGTACTTAAGTTTATGATAATTTATTAAAGCATATTTTGGGTAAAGGAAAAGGCAAGCAAAGAAGAAAGTTTATAACTAACCTCTATAATGCACTGTTCAGAGTCCATATCGGAAGCTTGAAGGCTGAAGCAGAGTCACAGAGTCCAGCTCGAAATCTTGAAGGCTGAAGCAGAGTCGCAGAGTCCAGACCTAGATTGAATTGATTCTTCATATTCCTGTGGGCTGTGGCATTATATAGGGATTTTTTGCCCAAATTTGGGGCTGAAACGGTCAAGACTCAAATTCATAGTGATTGAAGGTAAAAATCACTATATTTTAAGAAAAATAAACCAATATTCAAAACAAATTGCTCTTAAGATCCATAAATTTTCTTCCATCACCGAAAATCAATGGCGAACCAACAGTTTGTTTCCCATTACAGAAAATCATGGGCAAACTAGCAGTTTGTTTCTCCATTCAGAAAATCAAGGGAGAACCAACATTTTATTAGGTCCATCACCGAAAATTAGGGCGAACCAGGAGTAAAACTTCTCCATCACCAAAAATCAGGGTGAACCAGGAGTAAAACTTCTCCACTACCCAAAAATTTGTGCGAGTGCACGATTTCGGGAATCGTTTCAAAGGCAAAATTTGCTTTTGGGTTGTTTACATTGTTGGATAATATATTTAATACACTTAGGGGTTTTATAAAAAAGGGGCTAATATATTAAAATTAAAAAAACCTTTGATCTGTTGAAAAATCGCCTTCTACTTTTAGTTGACCCCTCTAGTTTCACCCATGGGCTAAATTTCACCCCTAAAATTTTTCCTGGAACACACTCACTTGTGCACAACGCATAGAAGAGAGAGAGAGAGATATATATCTGCTAGAGGAGGAGCACCTGTCTGGGGTCTTGTATTTTACTTTTTATACATCTTATACAAAGGAAGTTTTGCTATGTTTTCTTCCCCATGAGGGTTTCTCAGGATAAATCTTTGTGTTCTTTTCTGTGGTTGTGCTTGTCTATCTTTCAGTAATATTTTGCTTATGGTTATGCTGTCACTGATGCTAAATGTTATAAGATATGATATAACCATTAAAATATTAACATGGTATCAAAGCAACCCTAAAAGAAGTCTTTGTACAGACGAAACAGTGCTACAACTACAGCTATTGAAGATTAGGGTTTCATGCTTGAAAACCCTAAAAGACTAAAACTAGTCATTTTGGTGCATTTGTTATAACTTGAGATTGGAAAAGCCTCAGGAGTCAAAACTTTTATAGGACGAATATAAATTCTATATGTACCCTGTATAATAGTTTTAGCCTCATATTCGCTATATTCTAGGAGATATGATTCCTCCAAATTACGGTTCCATCCTCTCCCAAGATTCAGCCTTAAACAGGTGACCTAGGGAGAATTGATATATCTCGGGCTACGAAGGTCCAAATTCAATTTAAAAAGTTGTTACATATAGGGAATGGACTGTAATTTCTGTATTAAAATTTTCATACCCCGAAGGTGAAACAGTGACACGTGGAAGTCCTTACAAATTTTCTATGTTGAACAGTCCTGAAATAAGTCACCTTGGGAAAAATCGCATAAGTCCCAATTGGTGAAACCAACTCTTCTCTAACCTGCAATGTTGGAAAGAAGACAGAACAAGATATATTAGTGAGTATTTTGAGACATAGAGGATCAATAATTTTGGATATACTACAAAAACAATATCAGGAATTTCTGCAGAAGAAATTGAAGAAAACTAGGGCATCAGATATTTTGCGGTTCTGATCACAGTGTTGGGATAATGTGTATGCTACTCAGCTCGCCTTGAGGAGGCGCATATTTCTATCCAATAAGATCTGAAGTATACCTAATTTGAAAAATTATGGTTTCTCTATCAAACCCTAGGTCCACTAGAAGTAGCATTCCAGAAAATATTTTAAGCAAGCATGAGATGGAAGCAATCTCATTGGTCAAAGGAGAAGCTGCAGATCTAGAAGGAGATGAAGACAAAGAAAACAAAGATAAGTATTTGAATTGTATTTCATGTATATACTGTGTATTATGCATGATATAATATTTTCATTAAATGACAATACAATACTAATATGCATGTTATGGGTAAGTATCCCATGGTGATATACAACACTCCATTGCTACTTATCTAGAATGAAACCTCTTTGCTGACATATTGGATTAAGTGCACAATCTTAATGATGTCATGTTAGAGATGGAATGCATCTAGAAATTTTCCATGAGATATGGATGAATGTTGTATTGGCTAAACAATTGCATGATGCATAAGAATTTGTCATTATGCATATGTCCTATGACATGATTCTCACCATGCAACTGGTGCATTTGACTTGTAGGAAAATTCCTGTACAACCTCCTACAAGAAAAGGAGGATGAGACTTGTTCTAAAGAACAAGTGATGAAAATTCAATATTCACTCCAATAAACATGAACCTGAATCTCACAGGGTTAGAGACATCATGAGGGAAGAAAGTGCTTCAGAGAGCAGTAGATCCACCTCGAGAGATGAAAACCATCTTGGACATGAGAGATAATTCAAGTGAAGAAAAGTATGACGAGAATTCCAAACCAAATTAAGAGGCCTTGAACACACTCTAGTTGTGTGACATCATTGATGCAAACAGTTCCAACTATGGAAGAATCTATGATCAAAGAGTAATAGTTGATCATGGGGTATGATGTCTAGGATATGACTCTGAGACCTGAAGGGAAGTCCATAGTGTCTTCCATATGGACCTACAAGAGAAAGTATACAAATCAAGGTTCATGGTTTGTCTCAGAAAGAATAGACTATGGCATGACATACTCTATTGAACAGGCACACTTCTCCAGTAGAAGTATATATCGAGGAAAGAACCGCTTGTACAGAATAGGCTTTGTACGAGCTTAGAAGGAACTCACAGAAAAGCACATCCAGGAGCTTGAAAGATCACCTAGAGTGATGAATATATTAACCTTTGCTACAAGGTTGAATATGGAAACCTATAGAAGATAACAAGCTCACATATGGGTGCAAAAGGAACTTTTCAACAAAGTTCAAGATAAAGGGATCTTGTTATCTAGTAGCCCGAGATGGATACATAGTAGCATAAGATGCTACCTATCATTCCAATAGAGAATGAAGAGAGAGAATAATGCTCTGTTTCAGGGGGAGTGACTGTAGAAGATCCTTGATTTTGACATGATACGACATGATGGACAACTCCCTAATAGACTAATACTTTACCAAGATTAAAGTGGGTTTTAACCTTCAAGATTGAATGCGGAAGACTAGGATATGTCAATGACCCAACAGAATGAACTCATGGTTGAAGCAATGATGGAAGAATACCAAAATAATGTTTGGGATATAGTACCCTAACCAGAAAGCAAGAGTGTGGTATCTTCCAAGTGGATTTGTTGTTGATGGAAATATTGAAAAATACAATATTTGAGGCTAGAGGATTCTCTCAAGAGAGAGGTAATTGATTATGAAGAGACATTTTCTCCAGTAGCAAGGCACACTTCCATCAGAACCATCATGGCACTTGCATCCATGATGAAGTTGTACCTACACCAGATGGATGTAAATACAAACTTCCTTAATGGCATGATTGAGGAAGAGGTTTACATCAAACAACCACAAGGATTTGAAGTAAAAAACAAAGTGACTCATGTATGTAAGTTGAAAAAAGCTATGTATGGACTGAAGCAAGCTCCTAGAGCTTGGTATGGAAGAAAAGATAGCTTCTTGACAAGCTTGGTATTTACCAAGAGTAAAGTTGATCCTAACCTTTACCTTAAGGTTATGGATGATGAACGTGTCATACTATTGATGTATGTGGATGATCTATTTCTGACTAGAAATGAGAAACAGATAACAGATTGCAAGAAGAGGCTAGCTGAAGAATTCGAGATGAAAGATCTTGGATTGATGCATTATTTCCTAGGGATGGAAGTGTGGAAGAGCCCAGAAGGAATATTTCCAAACCAGGGAAAGTATGCTGTGGAAATCTTAAGAAGATTTGATATGTTGGATTGTAAAACCATGGACACACCCATGGTTACCAACATGAAGTTGTTGTTTGATGAGACATCATAGTTAGTGGATATGACTCAGTACAGATAGATTATTGGGTCATCGATATATTTGACGAATAAACAGCCAGATATATGCTTTGTTTTGAACACCTTGAGTCAGTATCTAGTTAAACCTAGATGTGTTCACCTGGTAGCTGCAAAGCATGTGATAAGGTACCTTAAAGGTATGACAGACTTGGGATTTCACTATGGTATAGATTATGACTACAGATTATATGGATATACAGATTCAACTTGGGTGGGAACTACCACAGATGGGAAGAACACCTCATATGGATGTTATGTTCTGGGATCCGCCTTGATCTCATGGTTTAGTAAGAATCAGTCCAATGTTTCTCTTAGTACAGCTGAAGAAGAGTACATTGTAAGTTTCTCTGCTAGTTGGGAAGCCATATGGATTCGAAAAAATGATGTCAGAACTATTTGACATGGATTTGGATACCACGGTGATTCTTTCTAACAACCAAAGTTTCATAAAGATGACAAAGAATCCTGTGGGTTAAGGTACTAAAGGGAGATATAAAACTCCAGTATGTGAGCACCGATGAGCAAGTTGCTGATGTGGTGACCAAGATTTCGTGACAATATTGGAGTAGTTCAAAAAGAATTTCCTCGCAAGGAGGAACATTGATGTTGATATAGACATTTTCTCAAAAAGTAGAAAGGGGTCAAAGATATGGACCCTTTTGGGAAAGGAGAAATAGGTCGAAGATATGGACCCTTCTCGGAAAGGAGAAAGAGTTCGAAGATAAAGACTCTCTTCGAAAAAGGAAGAACAAGTCAAAGATATGGGCTCTCTTTGAAAAAGAAAGAACAAGTCGAAGATATGGACCTTCTTCAGAAAGGAGGAACACTTTGAAGATATGGACTATTCTCGGAAAGGAAGAGCAATTAGAAGATATAAACCCTCCTCGGACAAAGGGGGAGCAGGTTGATAAAATGGATCCTCCCAGAAAATGAGGAGTGATGATGAGATTGCCATCGATGATGGGATGACAGTGATGCTCCAGCATGAAAGAGGCCAAGTGCGCTTGAAGATGCTAACAAGGTCCGACATTCACTTATGGACGATAGTATCATCTCTTTAGGATGGAAGGTATAACACTCTGTTCATGAGAGTGGTACTTACTAGCTAAGTATGGCCCTGTAGATATTACTCTTGCATGGAGAGTACCCACATTCACTTATGGATGATAGTATCTTCTCTTGAGGGTGGCAGGTATAACACTTTGTTCATGAGAGTGGTCCTTACTAGCTAAGGATGGACCTGCAAATGTTACTCTCATGGAGAGTACCCAAATTCATTTATGGATACCGTAGAATAACACTCGCTCAAGAGTGGTCCTAACCTTAGTGGTATGGATTCTATACGATGAGTCCTCGCGGACAACATGACTGACAATTTGTATGCAGTTGATATCTGCTCTGCAGACGATACTCTTTTATGGAGAGTATGCCTACATTCATATGTAGATACCATAGAATAACACTCACTTGGGAGTGGTCCTAACCTATGTGGTATGGATGTTCTACAATGGGCTGATATTTTGTATGCGGCTGAGATCTGCTCTGGAGACAATACTCTTAATTGGAAGAGTATTCCTACACGTAAGTGTAGATACTGTAGTATAACACTCACTTGTGAGTGGTCCTAACCTGTGTGGTATGGATGGTCTACAATGAGTCCTCACAGATGATAGGTCCAGCATTGGGTGCATTTGAGATATACATTTACTTGTAGACGATTCAGCTGATCGATTTCGTGGATCATGTTGATGGAGGATTGCATCGTCCTTGGACTTATGTCCTAAAGCGATCATGATTGATCATCCCACAAATAGATCATGTGTACTACAGGTAGAGTGACAGCGAAGGATCAAGTAGATCGAAGTCTAGTAGTGAAGGGTCAAGTAGATCGAAGTGCGGCTGCAATGAATTGAGAAGATCAAAGTGCTGATACAAAGGATCGAAGTGCTGCTGCAAAGGATCGAGAAGATCAAAGTGTTGCTGCAAAGGATCGAGAAGACTGAATTGTTGCTACAAAGGGTCGAGAAGATTGAGGTGCTGTTGCAAAGGATCAAGAAGATCGAAGTGCGACTGCAAAGGATCAAAGTATTGCAAAGGATCTAGAATATCAAAGTGTTGCTACAAAGGATCGAAAGATCGAAGCGTTGTTGCAAAAGGATCAAGTGATCATGTGATGCAGCAGATGAAGAGTAACTGTTCTAGTTACTGATTGTGAAAACTTCTTGTGACGTATAGATGTATAACCTCAATGATGTTGCAGATATTATCTCTCTAGTCTCCTATAGTCTATGATGATGTTGTCAGTAGAATAACCTTCTCGTTAAGGGGGAGTGTTGAATATTGTAACTTCAAAGGATATTCTAAATGCCTTTTACTGATGTAACCCAAGGGAGATGTTATTATTTCTCCTGTGGGGTGTTACTATTGTATTTGGTCATCATAGAGTCATGGAGTAAAGCCTCCATTGTGTGTCGGGTCTTTGGCCCTCTAATAAATCTAATATAATATTGTATTGAGTCTTCCTAAGTGAATGTGTCCCACTTAGTTAAGTGGGGACGACTTGTTAGGTTAAATGTCAAGTGACGAAAAGAGTATAAATAGAGGAGATGTGTTCCTCATTTGAACACACTCACTTGTGCATAGTGCATATGAGAGAGAGAGAGAGATATCTACTAGAGGAGGCACACCTTTCCGGGGTTTTGTCTTTTACTTTGTATACATCTTATACAGAGGAAGTTTTGCTGGGTTTTCTTCCCCATGAGCCTGCAGGGATAATTTTAGGGGCGAAATTTAGCCCAGTGGGGTATTTTTCCATGTTTTTCTCCCAAAACCGATTCACCATTTTTCATTTTTTGAAGCCCTGTTTCGCCCAATTTTGATGGGGTAAAATTTTTTCACCCTAAAAATCGCCAAATTTTTATATAAACGATATAAAATCCTTGGAAATTAAAATATTTTTTGAAAAATATCGCCAATCATTTTATAGTTGGCATTTTAAGAATTGGTAATATTCACCAACATTTATACACTTTTAAACAAGTATGGTTCCTTAAAATCATCCCTTCCATGAGGGTTTCCCAGGATAAATATTTGTGTTATTTTGTGTGGTTTTTTTGGCCTCTTTTCCTTACTTACGCGACCGAGGTTCAACAAAAACACAAAACCAACAAAACACCCAAAGACATCGTCCCGACAGAGCAAGTTCAATCGACAACACCTGTGAGGAAGGCGTAGTCTCACCCGTGATATCTTAATGTGTGACTTCTAGAACCATGTTTCCGTAGTTGGCGAAGGAGTACAGTCCCTTGGCTTGGCCAAGGCACTTGAAAAAGATGGAGGGATGGAGTCTTTCACTACTCAACATCGACGCAATAGTGCAACACAACTAGTGTGCAACATTACTTTATCCTTAACAACTTTATCAACTCGTGCAACTATGTGACGCAGCCAATTCCTTGAACGTAAACGACAACGACGTAGCAGTAATATAACATAACAATATTTTAATAGGAGTAATACATAGTGCTTGACAATGCTTTAGTCATTCATTCATTTACTGCATTCATCAATATTGCGAAATTGATTCACACAATAGTTGTAATTAATGGAAGATAATCAAACATTCAACATTGATAGTTAAACATTCAACCATTCACATTCATCAACACAAGAAATAACGTGGAAACCCATCTGGGAAAAACCACCAAGGTGCTCTTCATCTGGCATGACAAATATAGGTGGCACCTTGCAGTCTGTGACTTACAGATTGTTCTTAAGATATGTCTTTAGCTCAACTCTTCTTGCTCTCATGCTCTCTGGTTTATTCTTCTAACTACTCATACTAATCTGCACACAACCTGGATCGACTCTTCTACTTTACTGTCTGCCCACTCAGCTACAGATTAACTCCTACAAAACAGTCTGCGCACTCAGCTGCAGATCCGTGGCTCAACAACCTACTACTATAAGAATTCTCTCTAAGTAAGCAATTAACTACTACAATACTTATCAAGCTAACCCTTATATAGAGCGGGTTCCTCCTATTTATAGTGTTTACAAGACCGCACAGGGTCGAATGAGTACAGCTCAGTTATTACAGACTCAAGTAGCTACAAAATATCTTCTATTATATTGATGACGACCCATACCTAGCCGCAAAAATCCTGTATTACATTGACCACAACCATAACTAGCCGCGGAAAAGTCTTTCAGCCTGTTTGTACAGGTCATAACTAGCTGCAAAACTGTCCTTTATTCTTATGTCGGCTCGTCCTTTTGCAATCTTCCTTGACTTGCACCTGTTCATCCTTAACTCTTCTACCTGCCTCTTCCACCGACTCGAATCTGCCTTTTCTCGTCACAATGATCCTCGTCATAGATTCCTCTGCTCTCCGCTTGCGTTTCTTCCTTTACCTACCTTTCTTCGTCGCGTGCCTGTTTTTCTTGTCTTGCGCTTACGCGGAGATTCTTCCTTGTGCACTTTTCTTGGCCCAATGGTTGTGCTTTCCTATCTTTCAATGATCTTTTGCTTATGATTATGTTGTTATGATGCTAAATGTTATAAGATCTGATATAACCATTAAAAACTTAATAGTATTCATGGCCTCCCTTCCCCACGGTGGTTGAATTTATTTCCACGCTCTCACTATTTTCCTCTTATTCACGTGCATGTTGCAAGCTCACGGTTGCAGTCTTCCATGTGGGCTCTCTCTTCTCCCTCCTCTGTAGACAAGCGGATCACCACTTCATTGGCTTAGCATGTCTAGACAACAACAATGGTGGTTCTCCACAAAAATTCTTTTCACCTCGATTGACCCTCCATGGGTAGAGGCTCAACTTCCTCTCCTCTCCATGGGGACTCTCCATGACTTCTCCATGCACAGCGATATTCTCACCTACTTTCTCTCCACGAGAAAACCTCTCGATAGTTCGGTTATTACCCGCGTACAACTTCAACAGTGAACAACGCAAACACTCCCTCTGTAAACATGAGACTCATGAGAGGGTTAAGTAGCCATCAACAATGCAGTTCCCAGGAACCAGCAGATGGGAAACTTCTCTTTCGGCTCAGCCTTCACGTCCAGCAATGGTCCACACTTTTCTCCAAGACTGTGATGAACAACACTTCAGAAGCAGTTCAGTTTGATCGTCATTGATGGTTCACTTCAGTAGCATCCGGAAATGGCAACAACAACTTGGTAGTCATTCTTCCTTTCTGTATACTTCGTCTTCATAGTTCAACAATGGATGTGAGAAAAATGACGAACTCATAGCTCTGATACCACTTGTTATAATTCAGAGACAAAGAACTAAGAAGAAACAACATCATAGACAAGTATTTTCATGTGGTAAAACCCCATAAGGGGAAACATCCATGCAGGCAAAGTATTGAAGCTCATTAATGAAGAACTAGAGATTACATGACAGACCTCGGCCTCACAGACTACTATTGCATTACGTATCCCAACCATGCACTATATTCATCATGAGATAAGTTACATGAGTACAACTTCCTGTATACACATTAGATTAGTTGTCAATATTAACACTATTCTCTTGTCAACCATCTCTTTTTGTGGGAGACAATCAATCACGTCACTAAGTACTACTACATTGGAAGGTTTGTTTTCAGTGTCAAACATAATTGGATCAACATTGGCTGCCTCATAAACACAGTCTTCTGGGTCGTCTTCCTCTTCACTAAACATGTCTTTCAGTATATCCCATGCTCTTTTTGGAGTATAAGCTTCTGCAATGTAATGAAAAATGGAATAATCTACACTATCTTGTATGAGACTTAAGGCAACAACTTGTCTTTTGTCTTTCTGCAATTCTGTCAAAGCCTTAAATTCTTTTGGAACAATAGGATCCTCTTCAACTACGAAATGCCACAAAGCTTCTGACCTTAACTAATTACTTACCTTTAATGCCCAACGATCATAATTGTCTCCATCAAATATTTGTCATAATCCTTTTAGTGTTAATAGATTTCTTACCTCTTCAATCTCTTGTGGTAGCTCCATCATCTTCAAAATACAATCTTCTACAATCTGATTTGCGTATAGTTTCCACTTCGTAAAAGAGATTAAACCCGAAAACTAAAAGAATGGATCAACCCATAGGCTCTAATACCATGTTAACGATAACAAAACAAAAAGAATCCATTTCATAACCATAATCGATTATGAAGCTATTAAGTTTTATTTCTGGAGATCGTGGGAATTAGACATATTTGTTCCCAATGTTAATAGAACTGCTCTAGTTCGTGGAATGAAAGGTATGAGGTCAACTCTTGGTCACTGTAGAGTATAAAAAGTGCAATATCAACCAGATGATGTGCGATATCTATGATGTGTGAAGCATCTCCTTTATTGGTTGGGCCCCAGATTTATCCCTCGTGGTAGAGACGAATCCCCTTTTTTAACTATTTTATCATGGTGGTAGAGACGAATCCAGGTTTACATCTACTCCTCAAGTCTCTATACTTTATATTAATCAATCTCTTTGTTATTCGAAGCCCTAGGCCCCTCTGCTGCCCAAGATGTAGTGTATGGATTCCAGATGTAGTGTAGTGTAGTGTAGGCCCCTTTGTTATTCCAGATGGCTTCATTCTCGCTTCTCCCATATTGTCCCGATTTGACCTTACAAACATGAACCCTCCCCAGAGGAGAGGAGATAAGGGACAGCTGATTCAATATAATAGATTGATTACCTTCTTAAATCAATTCTTCCCACAGTGACATCATCATTGTGACGTCCACCACACAGCATATTGCTACGTAAACCTGCCTTTTTTATTTATTTGACTACACAATCGATGGCAATTGGGCATTTAGTAATTGGAATAGAATATGGGTTAAAGTTTGAAGGTCTATATGCCCAAACTCACCGAAAGCTTCTACTTCCACTGTTTGTGGAGCCATGTACGTCAGTTTCCTGAAATCGTACTCAATTCCCTCTACGTGGTTGGTTTATGTTGTGGTTTCTATTTCTATGGAATTTTCTCATGGTCTTCCAAATATTCTAAATGTCGCGTTAAGTTTTGGATATACTATTTCTCATGGTCTCCTAAATATTCTAAATGTACACATTCTGTTCAAATATTCCGTTAAATATTATTTTTAATTTATAAAATTGAACATTATAAATATATATTTTAGATAGCTTTTTAATAACAATTTTTAATAAAAAAGAAATAATGTTAAACAATTATAATATATTTTATTAAAATACAATTTATATAATAATAATATGAATAATTTATTTAAGATTACACTAACTAAAATATTAATTTGATATAAAAAAAATCTTTTGCATAATAATTTGAACTTTATACACCCTATGCTTTAAAAAATTTATGAAATACATGTTGATTATTTTCTATTAATTCAATATTATATAGAAATTGTTAATACTATCACTTTCAAAGTAGGTTATTGACATTATGGATAGTTTAACTAAAATATTAATTTGATATAAAAAATCTTTTGTATAATAATTTGAGGAGGTGTACACACTGTACGCTTTAATAAATTTATGAAGTACATATTGATTATTCTCTATTAATTCAATATTATATAAAAATGGTTAATATTATCACTTTCAAAATACATATTGATTATTCTCTATTAATTCAATATTATATAAAAATTGTTAATACTATCACTTTCAAATAGGCCATTAACATTATGGATAGTTTAACTAAAATATTAATTTGATATAAAAAATCTTTTGCATAATAATTTGAGGAGGTGTACACACCCTATGCTTTAATAAATTTATGAAGTACATATTGATTATTCTCTATTAATTCAATATTATATAAAAATTGTTAATGCTATCACTTTCAAAGTAGGCTATTTAGCATTATGGATAGTTTTGATAGTTGTGCTCATTTTGAAGAGGTCATTGATGATTAGAGGATAAATGTTGGATCAATATATCTTTTTTCAATAGGATGGGATTACTCATGGATTTGGTTTTAGATTGTATTTTTAACTATTTTTTTGGTATTTGAAGATTTTTTAGTTAACATTTTTTTTGACACATTTAGACTAAGTGGAAGAAGGATAAAAAAATTTTTTAAAGGATTTTTGAGAAGATGTTTTATGTTATTGATTTTTTGTTTTGGATTGATTAATATTTGAAGACTCTTTATCACGATCTAAATTGATTATTATTAATAACAAGTTTTTTTTCTTTAGATGAAAAAAAATACTAACACACAAATCCACATATGGAATAAACCATTTATTAATGAATATATATATATAGAGAGAGAGAGAGTCCATTGAATGTAGCTTGGGTGGATCGAGGTTCAATTCTAGTAAGTGACATGATGTAATGCTTGATATGCATAAATGTGTTCATGATGTAAGATGGTCATACCTTGATTCATGTTTGAATCACTACCCATAATAAATAATTAAAATTCTTGTAGAGATATCATACACTTCTAGCACAAAACAATTAATGAGAGTTTTGATTCGAGAGTGACGAGAACACCCTTCATATTAATCGAATTATCCTAGTTTTATACGAAAGAAAGCCATGCCCTTTTTTCATTACTATATATTTGGCATAGAGCACCATGTACAAATGGTAGTGGGGATTGGATCTTGGGTGGGGACGACCCTAACCACCCACCCTTAAAGCAAGCCATGTCTATTATACTCGTGTCAATTTTATTTTTCATTAATATCTTTCTTTGTTTGATTTCTTTGAAATAAATTAAAACATCACATTTAGAAAGCGTTTGTTTATTATGTCCCCGACAAGGGGATATATATGAATCAGTGAGGACAATTATTTGGACTAATTTGTAGTAACTTTAACAAAAAATATATAATTTTTGCTATAGTTTGTATTAATTTTTTTGGGGGAATTATTTAAATTTTGATTTATCTTACTTCCTATTGGTTTATATAGGTGATGTAGGCCTGGGACTTTGTGCCCCAAGACCCGGAGGCAAGCTTGCGTAAGCATAAAATGATCATTTGGTCACTAGCTGATTGGCTAGGGGTAAGCTTCCGTCATGCTTGGAGAGTCACTTGCAGGCGTTGGCGGCTGTATGAGGTGAGCAACATGAAAGGATGCATTCAAGAGGTACTTGCTGTGAGTTATAGATTGCATGTTTTTTTTAATGGTTACTACAGTCTACACTTTCCTGGTGTGTGGAAAAACACAATCTCCAACAAAAATAATAAATGGCTAGCACTTCTATACTGACGGGTTTAATCAGATATGATCGAATTATGATAAATTCCATTGGAAATTTTGCTCATCTTGAAGAATTATCGTAGCCTGGTAGCCTTGCGCTGTAGCTAGAGCAGCCCCTGTACCTGTTTCATATCCTAAAAAATTGGCAAGAAATGGCATCAGATATCATTTAAAATAATGGTTTTGCTTTACCACTTTGGCATTTATATTTGATAAACAAGTTTTTCCATCTGTTTGGCTCACCAGGCAGCAACAACGCTAACCCACTTCAGATTGAGTTAACTCGAGAAACTCAAGCTCGACAACGACGCAGGAGTTAATCGGAAAGCGTTTTTTCAACCATGAAAGAAAAAAGTGGAAATATTTTAAAATATATTTACATTGGAACTTAGTAAAGAGGTACTGTAAAATTCAAATTTCATCAAATCCTAGTAAATGATATGCTCAATAGAGACAAAAGACGAGAGCAATAGCCACCGCTCAATCTGGCCTCTGTTGAGAGGCACCTCTCATGCTTTAAACCTAACAAAAGAATAATCACTAAGTAGTAGCTTCTTCCAGTTGCATGTTAGAAGGGAACACACAAAGGAGAAGGACACTGCCGATAAGGCATTAATGGAACCCAATCAAGATTATTTTCCTCTGGAGTATAGCATTTTCTATATAATATTTTCAGCAATCACAAATGGCAAACCCATGCGTGATAACTTGGGATTGTGACACCATGATTGTGTTGTGCGCTTCTATTGTGGACACAAACAGTGTCAATTAGTTCTGGGCTTTAGTGGAGAACTAGGACAGAAGTCATTTTCAAAATTTGCACATCAAAAAATGTGTACTATGATTGTTAGGGATAAAGACCTTAAAAGAAATGAAAAGGAGTTGATGCTCATGATTTGTCCTAAGAGCCAAAAGGATGCATGATTTAGCGAAGAATACAGTGGCACATTAAACAAATTGAAGAAAAAATGACATAGATGTGGCATATTAAACGAATTAAAGAAAAATGACATAGATGTGGCACATTAAATGAATTGAAGAAAAATGCAATGTAGAGTTCCCTAATGAACTGGACTTGCTTAAGTATTTCTTAGCCTTGACTGCTGAACAGAAGTGATATGACCTCTGATGAATCGCATAGGCATGCACTTCTTCCTTCCTGCCTGCCTTATTATCCACGATATCAAAGCATCGTATATCAATGTTGTTTTGCTTATTTAGATAATGAATTTGGAGATTTTGGTGCAGAAGATGCAAGTTCAAGTG
This sequence comes from Pseudotsuga menziesii, assembly GCA_001517045.1. Lineage (NCBI taxonomy): Eukaryota > Viridiplantae > Streptophyta > Pinopsida > Pinales > Pinaceae > Pseudotsuga > Pseudotsuga menziesii. The sequence goes on from LPNX010947787.1 coordinate 439,951, forward strand.
GTCAACGTATATATGGTGATATGGATTGTGCATCCAATTATTTATTATATGAAAATATTACCCCCATTGACCGGACCTCACGGAGCCCTTCTTGATCCGGCCTACATTTAGTGTGTTTATGAGCTTTCTGTTTGATCCTTTGTTCCAATAGTTTATGTGTATATTAGCTGTGGATTCGGTGCCAGGCTTATGATCTTGTTGTAGTTTGGAACGACGTTGAATTTGAACCCTAGACTTCTAAGTTTAGGTGTTTTGCCTATTAGCGTAATATTGAAGCAAATTTTGTTTTTGGTCGTCAGGTGAAGGTGTTTTAAGTGGCCGAAGGTTAATATAGGCATGTAATTAGCTTCTTTTCACTTTTATTACTGGTCATAAAAAAGATGGTGGAGAGAAGGACAATATCCAGATGCATTCCTTATAAATTTGGAAAACGCGGAATCCACTGGGCATTCATGGTGTTTTGGGGTAACCCGAGGCCTCCTGTTCTCCTCCATCAGTCAGCCTTTTGTTTTGGCTGAATTTCTATGTGTTTTCGCTCAATTTAGAGCCACGGGCCAAAAGGGCGATTCAGGATTCTTTTTAGGGGTGATTGGCTGAGGATTCCAATAAATTAGAGCATTTGGAGGAGGTTTGGTGGAGAAAAAGAGGATTTTTATTTTGGTTGTTCATTTAGTCAAAGATGGGTGGCCGTAATGGACAGAAGGCCAAGATGGCCTGTGAGAAAAATTGTTGGGCTTTAGGGCAGACCCAGGTTCTTATCCTTTTATCTTCGCACCAACAAAAAGACCCACAGTGTTGGCTCTTTCGGCAACAACCTGCGAACAGGTTGCGGTCTCATCCGAAACAGCTATGGGGTGCCGCAGAATCAGGTTTCTACAGGAAAAAGAGGGATATTACTGTACCTTTAGCCTTAACAAATAATAATCATGCAATACAGAGCTTCAACATTCACTTAAATAGCTTCGCAGTTTAGATAAAAAGACAGTTTCTTGCTTAACCCTTAACTGGGAATTCACAGCGAAGTTAGTACTTTAGCAATATATTTTACTTATCATTCATCTACTTATCAAATGCATAAAAACATAACAGGAACAACATAAAAAGAACCACGACAACACAAGATATACGTAGTTCCCCCCAGTGTAGGGGCTACGTCCACAGAACTGCGTTTATATTCAACAAGCAGTTCTGATCTGCGCACTCAGCTGCAGATCTTCTCAACAACCCAAAACTACGCACTTAGCTGCAGATCCTTTCCTAAAAACCCTCTGCGCACTCAGCTATAAAGGTCGTCCACGCACTCAGCTAGGACTTATCTTCTAAAACCCTCTGCGCACTTAGCCGCAGAGGTCGTCCACTCACTCAGCTGGGACTTAACCTTAAAACCTAAAATAGATCTTAGTTTCTTCGCATCAAATCATCATACATAAAAAGCCTCAAAAACCTCCTTGACTGCTTTACATAAGTGCCTATTTATACAAGTGCACTATTACAATACCATGGGATTAAACCATGGGCTTAAAAACCATGAGTTTAAACCATGGGTTAGTTACAAAAAGAGGGGATTCGACCCAACCCCGAAACCCCTAAGACTATTTTGGAGCACAACTCCGCTTACAAGCTTCACACCAAAACTGCGGAGTTGCCAAAACTAAGGACCTTTAAGGTCCGAGCCCCAACAGGCCCCTAAGACTCACCAGTGTCTCGTCTCGGGACACTCTGCTGCTTTTCTGGTGGAAGAATCTTGTTGGTGAAGATAGTAAATTGCTTGTTGAGGCTGCGCATGATATTTTCGGCTGCTTGCTCCTTCTCCACTATCTCCTTTTGCACTCTGTCGAGCTCTGTATCCGTCTCCATCTTTGTAAGCATCATCTTTAATCCTCCTACTGTCTTTCTCCCTTATATGCCTATCATCACCATCATCCCTTCTATTGCTTCTACCACTGTCATGGCTTGCTCTATCCTTCATCCTTTCATCCTTAGCAGAATTCCTGTGTTCCCTATGACCGTCTCTCATTCTACTATCTTCCTTCTCGAAATATATTTCGGTGTCGTCTTTCTCTTCGTAATATTTATGATGGTCATGGGAATCATTGGGCCTTCTAAATCTATCAGTGACCCCATCCCTTGAACTGCCTCCGTTCTCACCAACTACACACCCTGTGGCAGCAAAGGGGTGTGTAACGTGAACTTGGCTGTCCACCGAGGTGGATGAACTCCTGGTCAAACAAGTGGAAGATATGGCGAACGCTGCGATGCAATGTTCTCATCCTCACTGAAGTCCTCAAAACCTTCAGGTGGGAGCTCTGCGGAACCAGCAGGATTCATCTTGGGATCCTCCGGTGTCTTTCCTGATGGCTTGTGTCTTTCTTCGTTCCGCTTAGAGCTAACTTCAGCCTTAAATTTCTTTCTGGTTGATCGTGTCTGCATTGGTTGACTCAGTGCTAGGGGAGTCTCTTCGTGAGGTGTGGATGTAGGTGGATTGCTCATAAGGTTCTGTAGGCCCCTCTGTCTAAATTATCTCAACAATTCCTGGACTTCGCGATCAGCTAACATGGACTCAACTCGAGAAAATGCGTAATGCGACATTCGCAGGTCTGGGTGTCTTCTTATAGAATCCAATGACCCAAATCTACCATAACTGAGCATTAAATACACAAAATTTGGTAGATCTTGTCCAAACAGCGCTAGATTCCTTAAAATCTGATCATTACAGGCAGTTAATGCAGTTAACGTACCGGCGCCGCCAAATCTGATTTTTTCCAACAGTCGTATTTTAAGCTTCGACACACCTTTCTTCTTCGGCACAGCCACTAACATTAGCTTTGCCACAATAAGGACCTTCGACATAGTACAGACCTTCGACATATCTTAACACCAGTTTCGAAAGAGCTTTGAACTTTGACCCATGACAAGATTTCTTGCACAGCCTTCGAGCATCTTATCTAGCTCCATCTTGACTTTTTCTTTATACTTAGGGTTCAGCCTATAAGAGCGCTGTGTCACAGGCTTCGCATCAGCTTTCAAAGGGATTTTTATCACTCATATATCACCAAGGATACCTTTCATTTCTGAGAACTTTGTCAGAAATAAGTCCTGATACTCATGGAGAAGTTCAGTCACTTTGCTTACCATTTCTTCGTCCCAATAATCTCCAATGGTAGCGTACTTAGGCATTTCTTCTGATCCAATGTTTACTTTCCTTATTTTCAAGGGCTAAGTTACTTCAGGTGATTCGACTGCTGGTCCATGTACTTCGCAATGTCCTTCTGACTCAGGAATATTAATGTTGTGAGGGTCATCGTCTTCATCAATGGTGAGGTTATAACATTCTACTACATTAGCTTCTTGTTCCTTCCAATCAGGTTGGTGCTCAGCTATTTCTTTATCATCAAACACCTTGGTATGGATCACCCTAATGGTTGCGTCCAAAGCAGGGCAAACCTCATTAATAGAAAATGTGAGCACAAAACTATCAGTAAGGCTAACCCAACTTACAGTACCATGGCGAAGCTCCACCTCCACATACCCGTTCTTTGCTACAGGTTCCAGAGTGTGTACAAACCTATGTACCCATTCTTCACAAGGTACATGCTTCCATGCTTCATAACATTGCTCCAAATGTTCCTGAGGGTTAGTCTTACCATTAAATCTGCTTCGTACCTCCTGAGAATATTGATCCATGAATCTCAGGCGAAGAAAATTTTGACAAGCTTCCCAACTATGAATATACTTTTTATGACCATTCCACCATCTGGTAGCTGTGGCTCTGAATACTGACTCTAGAGTCTCCATTTTCTGTGAATCTTGTACTTGCTCTAAGAATTGCACAATAAAATCTTCTGGTTCTGTCAAGCCATCAAAAGTAGGTAAGGTTCTTGTCTGTGAGCTAAGCCATTTGATAGACTTAGTAATTCTTGCACATCGATGTCCATGTAGCTCATAAAGTCGATTCTGCCAATTTTCTAGGCTTTCGTCTGAGTCAGTCATGCAAGAACTGTCACACTGCCAATCCATGATACCTTCAACAGTGGGGTTAACATAGTCTTGTTCTTTAGCTGTGATGTTGTAAATATGATCCAAAACATCCTGATCTTCATCTCTGACTGGCTTTGTATACCTTTCTCCTTGAGAAGGGTCCAACGGTACTATGACTCTCAAGCCTTTTCCTTCAAAAGTCATCTGTCTATTCTTAAGGTTGATTACTGCATAATTGTCTATTGCCCATTCAATTCCTAGCAAGGCCGCATAGGGGTTGCTATCATCAATTATTTCAATGAATTCAAAATCTGCTAAGGTACTGACTCCATCAATATCCACTGGTACACTAGGGAATTTTCCCAAGGGCACAATCTTCTGCTGATTGGCTAATCTCATCTGTATAGGGGACCATTCAAGTGTAGGTTTTCCCATTTGTTCCCATGTCTGCTTAGTTAGGACATTCACTTCTGATCCCAGGTCTAAAATGATATCAGTCATATCATAATCTCCTATCTGAGCATGCAATCTCATTTCTCTTCCAGTCCTTCTAACTCTATTAATAGTTTTTCCTTTATCAGAGCTTCACTGAGGTTCGCAAGACTGAATAACTTTCTGTAACTCATTCAAAGCATTCTGATTTCTTCATAGCTTCATACAACTTTGTAAAAATGATGTTAGTGTACTTACTTGATCCGACGAAGCTTCTTGGGACTGTAACTGCTGTTGATGTTGTTGCGTAGTTGCTACTGATGTTCTTGGATCAACAAAGTCTTGCTTAGCTTCCATAAATGTTCCTTTTTCTCTTCCAACATCGAAAGCTGGGATTTTCTCCGGGGTCTTACGGACCCAAGCCTCGTCAAGCTGTTTCCCCTTATTCGGCACTTGCGTCGTAGCTCCACTCCTTATAACAATGTTAATGGCTGGGACAGGTATTTTCTCTACAGCAATCATCTGAAGATTCTGAGTAGGAGTGCCATTTCTTTCTTGTATATTGGCTATCAACAGTGGGCATTGCTCAATCACATGATCGACTGCTCTACAATATCGACATGTTGTAGTTGGGTTCTGACAGTCTCTAGCTACATGTCCTGCCTGATCACAGTTATAGCAAATAACCTGGCTTCGACCTCTTCCAGGCATACCACCACGACCACGACCTATGAAATTACCTCGACCATGGCAACCATATCCATCATTGCCTTGTGCATCGGGTTGTACCCTATAAGCATCATAGGTTCGCTCTCTCATGAGGTCAAAGCTGTGACATTCGTCTTCGTTGTGTCCAACTGGCTTACAGAACTTGCAGTAGGGATTCTTAGGTACTTGAACATATCTCTGTAGCAGATAGCAATCTTCAGGTCGATGCTGACCAGTTGTTCTACAGATCTCACAATATAGGACAGTAGGGTTAAACGGGTTTGGTGCACCGGTATTCAAATAATTTCTTAATGCAGGACACTGTTCTTTGTCATGACCTTCTGTCTTACATCATGTACACCAAACCTCTTCGCGAGTATTTTTCCCTTTTTTCATGTCGTGAAGCTCCAAATCCATTTCATCTAACTGCGCCTGTATCTGGGCTATGCCAGAATTATCTCCAACAGGAGCTGTTTCAAGTTTCATAGCAATTTCCAACACCTCTTGCTGATCAGCAACCTTTTGTTGCATAAGTGGAGTCCTGACATGAGGCAATAGTGCTGCAATGAACCATTCTTTATGCTGTTCTGGTCCAATAGTAAAACTAACTTGATAAAATAGAACCTTGAATCTCTGATCAAAGTCCCAAACTGATTCACCTCGCTTCTGCTGAATTTCTTTCAGTTCGGTTATACACTGTGACTCTAATTTAGGCTTCTTGAATTCTTTGATCATTGCTTTTTTAATATCAGCCAAGGCATAGTTCTGAGTATTGGAAAACTTCATAAACCAGGTCAAAGCTCGGCCTTTGAAAGAGGTGACTAGCTGCGCTCTTCTTGTATTTTGATCCATAATATTCTTAGTAGTCCAAACAACTTCGCATAAGAACCAAAACTGCTCTGGATCCTCTGATCCAGTTCCTTTAAAGACTGGATGCTTGATATCATCATTCACATGGTCCATATTGAATCGAGGGGGACTGATAATAGGGGAAGGGGAACTTACTGAAGTAGCTTGACCTGCGACAGGACTACTAGGGTTAGGGTTACTTTCAGACTGCGACGGGTTCTCAAGTATAACAGGTCTTCGCTGCAGAGTTATAGGAGGGTTTCTAACAAAAGGGGTTTCTTCAGATTCAGATTCTTCTGGACTTACTGGGGTATAATCGGTATTCTGGCCTAGGGTATAGGATCCAAGAGTTCTCTTGTATTGTTTACCGTTGCGAAGCAAACCACTTTTCTCGTCGAAGTCACTTTCGCTTTCAAACATAGGTTAGTAGCAATAAATCTAGCAATCTGATTCGACAAGCAATATTCCTTTCTCAGCCAAGAGCATTTTAATTTTCAGACTTAATGAATTCAGGTACTTACCCCTTGGTCCTTTGAAAAACTGTCTTTCTGCTTCGCTGAAAGAAGTATGTGTGTCGATGGCGAACTCTGTCACAAATGCTTCAAGGGTTCGCGTTGTCCAGAAGTCAACAGCTCTTGATACCGCATTGTTCACACTTTTCAACAACTTAATTCTTTCTGGTGTCCAGGCAGGAGATTGATCTTCTTTGAAGTTTGTCTTTCTTTCTGTCAACCTGGATAACCACTGGTGCAATTCTATGTGGATACTACCAAAGAAAATTTCATAAATATCAGAAAAAACCTACCTTTACAAGAAGTCGTCTGAGCTACGACGAGGATCCTTATTTTCTTATTCAACAAATTTCAAATAAGTATCTTCAATCCAGTCACTGATTTCTTTTATTGAGGGCCTCCAAAACATATCCCTCGAGGTACAACGTAGATCCCTCTTAAAGCAGATACTGGTTCAACTGGCAACTGAACCAATTTGTTGGAGGTACAACATAGATCCCTCTTGAAGCAGATACTATTCAACCGGCAACGGAACCAATTTGTTGGGCTTTAGGGAAGACCCGGGTTCTTATCCTTTTATCTTCGCACCAACAAAAAGACCCACAGTGTTGGCCCTTTCGGCAACAACCTGCGAACAGGTTGCAGTCTCACCCGAAACAGCTATGGGGTGCCGCAGAATCAGGTTTCTGCAAGCAAAAGAGGGATATTACTGTACCTTTAGCCTTAACAAATAATAATCATGCAATACAGAGCTTCGACATTCACTTAAATAGCTTCGCAGTTTAGATAAAAAGACAATTTCTTGCTTAACCCTTAACTGGGAATTCATAGCGAAGTTAGTACTTTAGCAATATATTTTACTTATCATTCATCTACTTATCAAATGCATAAAAACATAACAAGAACAACATAAAAAGAACCACCACAACACAAGATATACGTGGTTCACCCCCAGTGTAGGGGCTATGTCCACAGAATTGCGTTTATATTCAACAAGTTACAAAACAAGCAGTTCTGATCTACGCACTCAGCTGCAGATCTTCTCAACAACCCAAAACTACGCACTTAGCTGCAGATCCTTTCCTCATAACCCTCTACGCACTTAGCTGCAGAGGTCGTCCATGCACTCAGTTGGGGCTTATCTTCTAAAACCCTCTACGCACTTAGCTATAGAGGTCGTCCATGCACTTAGCTGGGACTTAACCTTAAACCCTAAAATAGATCTTAGTTTCTTTGCATCAAATCATCATACATAAAAAGCCTCAAAAACCTCCTTGACTCCTTTACATAAGTGCCTATTTATACAAGTGCACTATTACAATACCATGGGCTTAAAAACCATGATTTTAAACCATGGGTTAATTACAAAAAGAGGGGCTTCGACCCAACCCCGAAACCCCTAAGACTCTTTTGGAGCGCAACTCCGCTTACAAGCTTCACACCAAAACTGCGGAGTTTCCAAAACTAAGGACCTTTAAGGTCCGAGCCCCAACAAAATAATAGAGAAAAATAAGGCACCGAAAGGTATGATTTCATGTCTGTTTACTTTCGTTAAATTAGGCATTGTTCTTTCTTCCACTGTTTGAAGGATTTTAGAAACGTAGTGTTGTGGGTCTCTTGTTTCCTTGATCGAGCTCATGAATAATCTTATTGTTTTGTTCAAACTTTGACTTACAAAAACTTGAACCTAGCTGCGAAAAGATGAAGACACACAACATGAGCAACAAACTAGACCAGGTAGATGACCGCCAAAAAAGTGAGGTAAGCAGTTATTAATATAATTCAGTGAGTGAAAAAAAAATAGATTTAATAATATGAATGGTGGAAGTTAAAAGGGCTATAACTGCAAGAACCATAGGCAGGGAGAGGAACCATGCTAACATATAGCAAACATTATTATTCAGGCTAATCAACTCCGTCAGAAAGGCAATGCCACAACTAAAGGTATTAATTAATTAAGCAGAGAGTCAAGGTAGTATTAGAATAAGGATAGACAAATTAGTAAAATTTAATTTAATTTCTTGCCATTGCAAACATACTCTGTAATTAGAATTAGCATTGGTAATGAAGGAGGTCGTGCAGAAGCTGCAGTAGGAAGAAGAGTAAATGTCCATAGGGGTAGAGCAGGAGAAAGACTGGGTAAGCTGTAAAAAAGTGGTTTCGTGTAGGATGCTGATGGTGATCCAGATAACTTTAAGTTTCGAACTGTTCTTGTTGATAATGAGATGTAGTCCGCGCTTATGTTTTTACTTCTCTTATATTTATGTCTATGCATGTTTCTAGTATGCGTTATTGACAGCAATAGGCAGAAATGGATTCCTCACAATCAAAGGCTTTTCCATTCCCAAATACAGGGTGAAAGTTCCCTAGTTGATGTATTAAATAGTTCACTCTGGTACAAATTTTGAGTAGATATGCAGCAAGATATGGGGTATTAAATATTATATATGTCACAATATCTGATGGCGTATACTCCTAGATTGTTGTGGTTTATTGTCTTTCTGATAGGTCTATTGTCTTTATCATATCTTCTAAATTCAAGCTTGTTGAATCACACTGAAATATAATTTATCGATTATTTTTGTGTTTAATTATATTACTCATGTAGGTTACTGATGTAGGCAATCCTTCTATGCTGCACTTACAAGGAAAAATTGGTTCCACCTCCTCACCCAAAGACGAGGTAAGCACGACCCACCTCTTTGGTGCTCTCATAAACCTATGTTATCTACTTATTATTTTTCTTGCAAAAATGAAAGAATCACCCATGCTTAAGTTACAACAATTTAACTGCTACTAGGCCTAGCTTCTAGCTGAAGGGAGTTACTTCTAGTGCATGTGGTTTAAAAGCGTTATACAAACTAGTTCCAATTAGTCTTGGCTTGGCATCATGCCAAAATAAGTTAATGGTGCAAATAACTCATTATTTTTTATTGTTATTCAATAAGCTTTTCAAATCAGCTTGAGCCAGAAATTGTATGAAATACACTACAACCCTGCAAGGAAATTGATCGCCAACCTCAGCATTCTCTCCGACTGAAAATGCAAGAAAAAATCAGTAGCCAACCAGGCCTCTTGATTAATATATACCAGTGACAGGTAACGACAGTTACCACGCCATACTCCACTTGCTATTGCTGGTCGTCCATGCGATCTGCCACCTGTTGTGAAGATCCCTGATCAGCTTTTTAGAACAAATAAATTATTATGTAGATGATTTGACTGACGGCTGGCTGTATTAAAAAGAAGAGCAAATTGTCTCTCCTCGCCTAAAATAGCCAAATTTCCTTTTTAGCTCAAATAATTATGAATAAGACATTTGGATTTAAGAAGCAAAACATTGCATTTACAACCATGCCATGCCTCACTACCCGAGGGGAATGAAAGAAAGAAATGAATTCACACAATTGAATATTTGGTCAATATGCATCGCTACAGAATATCTTTTGATTCATTGAACAATTCATTTGTTTTGTTTTTTTTGCCTTGAAGGGGACAAGCATATCTACGAGTAGCACAATTAATGCTCTTATTAAGAGACAAAACAAAAAATTGATTAATAGTTTTAAATTAATTACTACCTTAAAAAAGGGAATGTAATGATAACCTTCTTGAAAATTCAATTTAAATGTTTGCAATTTGAGTGAAAATGAGTGTTAAAAGGTAGTGTGAATGTTAAGGGTGAAGAGATTTTGGGTATCCATTTATAAAGTTAACGAGAGTTATATGCAACATTATAAAAAATAAAAATAAAAAAATATTATTTTGATAAGTTGGAAATTTTAATAAGATTTATTATTGATTCTTTTAAATATATTTATTTTCTTGATTTTATTGGAAATTTAAAAAAATTATAGATTTATTTTGCTGTTAAATTTAATATATTATTTAAATTATCTAAATTTTTATGTACATTAAGTGTGTTTATTTTATTTACTTTTATTTGGGACAATTTAATATCATATATATTTTATTTATAGTTTATAGGTGATCCAAAACTCTTAATGAACCTATTGAATGGAAAATGTCATATTTTGAATATGACACTTCTTATAATGAACAAAAAATTTACCTAGAAAGATGGTATATGGAGTTTTGCCCTCACTTTCATTGCCTTTCTTTTGCCTTTCTACCCTTCCTTTAGAGGATAAGTTACTTTTCAAGCCCAAATGTGCAACTCCAAGAGAGAGGTGGGTACCCTTTTAAAAGGAGAAGTTGGTTTCCAACTCTGATAATGAAGGAATTAACTTAACCACCCAACAAGCATCAGCAATTTATCATCTAGCTAATAAAAAATGGTTCATCCCCACTCTGTATTTAGGCTTGTCTTTATGTCTTTCATGGCCTATTTGAGATGTAGTAGTCGTTCTAGCAAATCTGGTAAAGCTCATCCTCACTTTGAATCCATTGAAATAGAACTTAAGTCTCAGAGTCTTCTAAGTAGTCAAATCTCTACCATCCTCAAAAGGATGCCTAGGTAGGCTATAACAACATTTATTCTATTTTTATTCAGTTTTAAGTAGGCTATAGCAAAATTTAATCTAATTTTATTAAGTTTTAATTTTTTGCATAAGCAATTACAAACCACTAGCTATTACGGATGCAATGTCGGGGACATTGCCACCTCGTGGCTCTTGTATTAATTATTTTACACGTTTACTAATTTTAAATGTATTTAGTGATTAAAAATACATACACATATGTTGGAATATTTAATTTAAAAATATTTCACAATAAAATACGAAGTGTTCTATTGAATATTTAATAGCGAATATTTGTAAGTTCTGAAATATAATTTTAGTTATCAAATTTTCAAAATTGTAAGTTTCTAAAATGAATTATTTTATAACAATTTCCTTCCTAGTATATTTTATAAGAACTTTTTAATATATTTTATAAGAACTTTTTAATGGGTGTTTATAGATGTAGATTTTAGACATCAACATCAAAATTTTTTATATAGCAATATGTTATTTTGTATCTATTAATTTTACCTTTATAAGAAGTACAATCTAGATAAAAAGTTATCATTATTCTTACAATGGATTCGAACAAGATCTTTACAGCCTACGAAATAAACATAATATTCTTTTGCTAAGAGAGTTTATTGTGAACACCAACTAACCAATTTATTATCCTAAGTAATGGTTCCAATCCTACTCTTTTACAGGTAGCTGACCAGCTTATGTTACTTAGAAGATTGTAATATACCCAATTTCCTCATTACTATTTTGGGAAATGAGATAACAAAAAAAAATCTTAAATAATTAAGAACAAAATTGGTTAGTATCATTAATTACTCATTTTATACTCAAATATATACCCTTCACAAGTATCTTTACATGCATAATAATAAATTAGTGTTCAAATATATTATAGTAGCTCGATATAATATTTTTTACCATATAGATCATTAGGATATAATACTTTAAACCAATGAAAATTAAACTTACCATATAGATCCTTACTTGTTTTATAGTATAAACAATGGCATACATATACACCAATAACTTGTGTTTATAAAGGACTTTCATTCAACTAGTATAAAGTCCATCCAATAATTTCTAAGAGTACAAACATGAGGGAAATGATAAACATATGTATACCTTCACAAATATACAATCCGTATACAGTATAATTATCATGTCAATATACGTCATTTTCTTGAAATCGTACTTCAATTGGCCTCCAGATTCCCTCTACGTGGTTGATTTATGTTGTGGTTTCTATTTCTATGGAATTTTCTCATGGTCTTCTAAATATTCTAAATGTCTGGTTATGTTTTAATTTGGTTGTACTAATTGTCATATTTTTTCTCATAATATTCAAAACGTCGTGATTTACATCTGGATTCGATAAATTTGTGTGCATTAAATGTACACGATTCTGTTCAATCATCATGTGAGGAAACTAGCGCCCTTAGGCTCTCTTCGCTATTTGGAGGACCAATAAAATATTTAATAAAAATATAAATAATTTTTTATACTAAAATAATAAAAATTAATACATAAACATATTTCTTATGATTTTATTGATAAATAGACTAGTTATAAGATGTAAGAAATATGGATACCCTTATCGATATATTTATTGATAAATGGACTTGTTATAAGAGGTAAGAGAGAGGAATGCTAATGTAGTTTTTTTTTTCTTTATTAATTTTGTAAAGATATATTTTTTTGTCTAGTAATTGAAAATTAAATTTATAAATGTTATGAGGTATATAGATACAACAAACAAATTATGAAAAAAACAAGTGGAAAGGGAATCTATTTATAAGATCAAATCGTACTTGATATTGGAGATATTCATTTACGAAATTTGCAACAATTTCTTGAGATTTTATAAGATTTGAAATACTAATCAAAACTTATATATATTTAACAATTAATTGTTTACAAAAGTTAAACTTATAGTATACTATAATATAGGTGAAAAACATTATTAATTTTTTTTTAGTTTTATTGATTAAATTTAATCATTTACAAATAACACTATTAAATTAGAAAATAATAAGTGTAAATGTTACTAGTCAATTAAAATAAGTTTAGTTTTTGTGATATATATTATTCACTTTATTGATGCTTATAGTTGGCTGTTAGACAAAAACTAAAATATATAATTCTATATCCATTATTCATACAAGATTATTAGAGTTAATATAAGCACAAACAAGGGGAGGCGGGAGGGGGAGCGGTTGTCTTTGACCCCAATGAAGTTTAGGAATGGTTATATTCTTGGGATCTCAAAGAAGATACAAACAACATAGCCGAAGATTTAGCCCTCTGGAAAGGCCTCTTTCAAGCTTGCGCTCATGACATCTCTAAAATCATTATGATTGGGGACTCTAGGCTAATCATCCAAGCTCTAGTGACAAATACTCTTCCTACTCAGATGAAGTTGCGGCAAATAATTAAGAAAATTCAGAGACTTACCAAAGCCTTCAACAAGATAGACTTTTTCCACGTTTTAAGAAACCTAAATGACTCTCGAAGATTTGGCGACAAAGGTCACGACCCCTTTGGTCAAAGGGATTCTCAATCTAAATGGGAATTTGTACTCCCCCTTTTTGATCCCATAAGACCTCAGGCACAAAAAATAAGGGCCTGCTTGGTTTCCTGGCTATGTGGCAGTACCCCTTAAAGGCTCCCCACATGTTGGCTTGTGGCATGCTGCATGCGAGCCTCTTTTTCAAGGCCTCAAGTACAAATCATAAAAACTCGATGTCATCCTGAGTATCCTCGCACCAGCTTGATTGCACAATGGCTATGTACCGGCGTCCTCGACCTTCTTCACTACCCTGTGTGGATCATGAGATGAACTCAGGCCAAATTTGGAAAAAATGGGTACTGCAGGCGATTTTAAAGGATCTATTTTGGCAAACATTTTCCCCACAACTGTGGTTTACTTTTTGGCTCGTTGGCCTCATAAGGGTAAATTGACTGTTGTTCTCTGGTTTATAAGGTTTCTTGTTGTCCTCATGGCATCTAACTCAGAGTAGGCTTCTCTAGTTGACCCTTACCCGTCGTTAGAGGATGAGCTTCGAGATATTCACAGGAAGCTGAGAGCTCAAAAGCGCTACCTGTTGCGACTGGATGAACAACAAGGTCGTCGCTTCGAACTTGTGGAAAAATACATAATTCAAACACGGGAGGACTTTGTTGATTCCCTCTTGCAATATGAACGGGAAATGCTGGCACTATTGGCATAACAGTGGAGATTCATTTCAAAAAGCTGGAGATGGAGGTTTCAAGGATGGTAATGGAGAGGGTCACCGACCCAGCTGCACCTTCAGTGATGACACCTCAGAACTATGGTCACCATGGGCAGTAATTTCAGATCTTCTCGGTCTCTAGGTTTCTTGAGTTTTGTAATAGCCTTGTTATTATCTATGCATTGTATATCGGCTAAATATCAGTCTCAGTAGCTCTCTTAGTCACTGATATTTCTAGTAACTAGTTAAGGATATTTATGTGTCTTCTCGACTCTGTTTTCAAACATCAGAATTGGAATCTTTGTAGGCTCTTTCACAGTGGTCATACCAATGCTTTCCTAATATAATATATAACCGTTCTTGTTGAAAAAAAATATAAGCACAAAACAAATACTATTTAATTATAATAATACAACTCACATGGAAAAAAAATTGTTACCCATTTCTTTAACCATCCTTTAATTAAAGAATAATTAAATCTTAATCAAGATGCATTTAAGCATAACAAGATACAACCACCATGAAATGAATCACTATTATACACTTGTTACACTTGGGTTAATCTTGTTGATCTGTCAAACAAATCCAAAATATGAAATAATATCTAAATACCTATCCACATAAAAATACTTTTATAAAATAGAATTTAAATACCTCAAAAATCAATTATAAAAATAAAATTTCAATAAAAAAATATACATATCTCATCTTAATATGTCTCTACAAAATAGTAAAATTAATTAAACTAAATTATAATTATATTATTAATTTGAAAATATTAAACAAATATTTAAACTTAAATTAATAATCTAATAAGTTTTAATAAAATACATAACAAGTTAGTTTATAAATTCAAAACCCATAATCTTATTAAAATACTTTTATTAAATATTACAAAATTATAAACACATAATCTTATTAAAATATTTTCATTAAATATTACAAAATTATAAACACATAATCTTATTAAAATAGTTTGATTAAATATTACAAAATTAAATATTAAATTGATAATGGTTTGAATATAAAAGAAATATGACTATCAATCAAATCTTTACTATAATTTTAATATTGTGAAATTCAATGTTCATATAAAATTATCTTTGGATTAATGAAATCATTAACACAATTATAATGATACACTTTATTTTTATTAATTAAAATAATAATATTAAAAAACCAAAAAATTTAGTAAAACATTTATGGGGATGTGTAAAATATAAATGGTAGATATAGATTCATTTATACCTAGTGAATTTCCACATGACCAAACACTTCAAGTTTCAGTCTTATTTGAACGGGAACAAGATTTGGTGAATACACCTGAGGCGAAAACACGAGGGATTGGCGATGGAAAGGGAGTCGATTGGGTCCTCGAAAAGATCGCGTGGAGGCCCTGACCAAGTTTAGGAAGGCGCCAGGAAAGATATGAGGCCAGCACGCTTGGCCGTGGGGGGATGGCACCGTCTAGAGGGGGAGAGACCCCCTCCCTTTCTCGGTCCCATTTTGGAGATACTCAGGGCAATGCCACAAAACAACTAGATCCAGACTAATCCGAGGAAGGGATGAAAGAAATAGAAAGAAAGAAGACAAGGGGAGGCTTCTTACCCTGATCTACATAAAAATCATGAATGTAAATCACATCTGAGACGCTGAGAGATTGGGTGGAACAATGGAAGGAAAAATCCCTAATTGAGAAGTTCATTGGTATTTGTCCAAAAGAGAAGGATCTCCTTCGATGAATTAAGGTAACATGGAACCTGAAAGGGAACTATGACCTACACCTGGGAACGGAGTGTTTTTTCACTATCCTTTTGTTCAACCAAGAGGATCGTGATCAGATCTTGATCGGGGGACCATATTTATTTTATTCAACTGGTTTATTCCTCGGGCCATGGAAGGAGAGGTTTAACCCCGATACAAAAGATATGAGGGTTGTCCTCGTTTGGATCGGGATCTATTTGCTCCCCTGTGAGTACTGGGAACCAGAAATTCTGGAGGCTATTGGGAATGCCCTAGGGAAATTTGTGAACGCTTCAAAACAGACAAAAGTCCAAAGATATACCACTTATGCTCAGATCTGTGTCTATATGAATCTCTCTCAAGAAATCTCAGAGGTAATCAATCTAACCTGGGAAGATGAGGACTGGGTCCACCCTCTAGACTTTGAGCAGCTTCCATTCTGATGCAGGTACTGCAATGAGTATGGGAACCTGAGCAGGGATTTCCCAACCCTGAAATCCAAGGTTATACCCACCCAAGAGAGGAAGGAAAAGGAAAAAGAGAAGCATATTAAAATTTTTACCCAATTCCAACACTGTAAAATATAAGGAAAAAAACCCACCAACCAGGCTCAACCGAAGCAATCTATGGACAAAAAGAAGCATTCTGGGAACCGATTTGAGATCGTGAGCACATTGGATTCCAAGGAGGAGGATCTCATTAGGGATATCTAGAAGCCTCAGATCGAGGAGAGTACTAAAATCCCATCTAAGTCATATATAATGCAGACATAAGAGCTAATGGAGGATATGGAGGAAGATTTGCCAGAAGAAATTGAGGACCTAGAACTAGATCTGGACGAAATAGAGAAAGAATGTAGTAAGAAAGGACAAGGGTATGTATCCTACAAGCAGTTAGAACTCCTACAAAAGGAAATCTTGAAAACCAAGGCTTACCTGCAATTGGAAATTAGTAAGGATCTTAGGAAGGGTAACAAATGAAAACAACCTGAGGAGGGGGGGAAACGTGGTAGAAAAACGAACAAGTAGAGAATAGTATAGATTGTCACAAGGATGATAGAGTTGAGACAATATCCGACGATAAAAGCATCCTTTATAGAGGTAAGCAGAAACAACCAATGAATATAATAAGCTGGAATATTCAAGGGATCAACAATCCCAGGAAAGTGAAGACCGTCCAAAATAAGTTAAGGAAGGAGAAACCTAATGTGTTATTTCTGTAGGAAACAAAATGTAGTTCGGATAATATGCAATAAATTAGTAGTAAAATATGGCATGGAATTCTAGGGATAGCTACTGATGCAAGAGGAATGGTTGGAAGACTTGCTTTCCTCTAGCATCCTAAGACCCTCCACCTCAAGAAATTTAGGGAAACTTGTTTCTTTATTTGTGCAAACTTTAAAGTATACAATTATGAGGTCAGAAGGGCACTCACCAATGTCAATGGGACATGTAACAACCCCATAATTTCATCATAAAAAAATTCGTTTACGGATTGTTTTTGGTTTCATAATAACTTATAGGTAAAATTATAAATCTTAAATTCTATTTACAATCTATAGCCAGATCTATAAAACTGATATATCATAATTTGTCATGCGTTACTACATGTATGTATATGGCACTATATGAAGATATAGTTCCTTTATGATAATTCATTTACTTTCACAAAATGTTAGGTCATACTTTACTTCTTGTATGTTTTTAGCTTATGCTTAACCTATTTTACTATAAGACTGGACTTGCCGTGTTTAAGTATTTTATTTGTAATCCTACTTCGTTGCTAGGGTTAGGGGGTTTTATGTCTTACTTAGCTTATATAAGCTAAACCATGGTTAAAATCTTTGAAACAATTACATGTGTCTACAAGGGGGGATTAGTTCCATTCTTTGCAACTAAACCTAAGTTGACAAGAACCATGATGACACTAACAAGGAATGAAGTGAAACAAAGATAAGGAGTTTAAGGGTGCTTATCCTAGGTTGACATACATGTACCAAAGAAATACACCCACGGAAACTCATTTAAAAAAAACTATATAGCGAAGGTGGGTTTGAAACGAAATAACTCGTGGTGAGGTAGGTGGGAAGTTAAAGCACCCACGTTATTGTCTTTAAAAAGGTGTTATCCAATTATGGAAAAGGGTAAAAAACTAACAAAGGTTTACCTTTCTGTGTTAAGTCTTTTGCGTTCTTTTTCCAGGTCTTGTTGCGTTGTGAGACTAGAGGGGAGAGTCGAAGGCTCTCAACCCTCCTAACACTCATCGTACTCCAAAGTTGTGCTTACTACCTTTCCCACAGCCTTGACTTTGAATCCTCGGCCAAAATTTGTAGCGAATTCATTTAAACTTGAGTTAAAAATGCTTTTCGTGGAGTTTTATCTCGTTTTGTTGCTCATTTTTTTATTAGTAAAAATATGTTTTTAACCTCTGTCTGAAATGTTGCCTAGTAGGAGGCTTGTTGGACTGTTGCTAATCTTGTTGGTGTGGGTTCGGGTCATGGGTACCGACAGCGAAGGGTTCTGGTAAGACTTAAATCCCTGACCTTTGGATCCCTTCGAACTTGACGGTGTGGATAATTATGAAAAAGGTGTTACCGTGTTTCTTTTTTCAGATTTTGGCTTCGTTTTTGGGGAATTCGATGGTTTACACATGCCTCCTTCCATTTTGAAATGTTAACGCTCTTGAATACAATGTTAAATGTAGCAATGAAATGTTTTCTTTTCTTTTTGCTTCTTTGGGGCTAAGTTGGGGTTTAAAATCCCTTTGTTTACAAACTTCTCAAGTAAATTCGCCATGGATATATATAAAAAATATTGTGACTTCTAACTAGGTTTCATGCCCTTGTTTTTAATTTATATATTGTTTATAATTATGGAACAAATCTGTATTGAATTGATATTTTGTTAAATATATCAATGGGTTGTTTTGACTTAGTTTATTTGTAACTTTAACAGGATTTATAAAGTGATTTAGGCCACGGACAAGTCGATTTGTTCTCCAGTTGTAACTGATAAAAATTCTCTGTAACTTTTGTAAAAATATTATGTGCACGGATGGTGGTTTTGTCATGATCCTTTTTGCATCTATATATATTATAGTATGCTATTATATTTTTAAATAAAATACGACCTAACTGGCTACGACCTTTCTTCTGCTGAGCCTAGGGTATTATCATTGTATGATTTATTTAATGCATTAACTAGAAGAAGATTTTATTGTTTGGTTTATAAGTTATAATAATTAAACCCTCTATTAAAAACACCAAGCTGGTAAGGGTTACAACCTAGTTCTTGCTATTTTTTTCAGGTTAAGTTTGTTGTAGTTTTTGTATATAGATTACTTGAAATAAATGTAACCCCATGGCTTTGAAACTCTCGATCTGAAATAAAACTTTAAATGAGAAGGTTTAATAATTTTAATGGTTAGATATTTTGACATTTGTAAAGTTAAACCCTAATTCGTTATTTGGACAAAGATTATGTGAAAATATTGTTTAGCATGTTGTATAAAATTTTGGGGCTTTTGCTGTAAATTTTGTGCATGTTTTAAGGTTGTAAGGCCTCAGTGTTTTCAAATTATTAACTATTAGAGATTCTCTGTAGAAATAATAAATTGTTTAAAAGATTGCCAAAATTGGTTTTTGAATGGTTACAAACTTTGACTTAGGGTTTCAAAAATGCTAAACTGAGGTAGGACCTAGCTGCTAAAGACTTGGTTAAATTTTAACAACTCTGTTTAGCCTATTATCTGAATTCTATATAATTTATAAGAACATTACAGAAATGAGAAATGTTTACCAATCAAGTACTAAACATATCTCTAGTTAAATTATAATAAAATATTGTTTCTAATATAAAAAGAAGATATAGCCTACAATTCCTAGAATGGAAGAATTATTACAGCCATAGATTTTATTCTACTTATAAATTATAGAAGACAAGTCTTTCCTACTTTATTTCGGAAAAAAAAAAACCATTCATCTATAAATTTCTTCAGAGTTAATCAGAAAATTGAATTAAAGATAAATAACCAGAATAATATAGAACCAGTTAATGCTAAAAGTGGACAAACACCCAAAGAAAACTATTCCTCCCAACTGTTTCCTGAAAGAAGCCAAGCTCACTTGATTTATGACCCCTAAGCCTATTCTCTAAACCACCAGGATGAAGATGTTGTGTAGAAGCCTATATAGTACTCTATATAATTTGGTAGTCATACTTGCAGACATAAAATCTTAGCAATTCACTCTAGTTTTCCCCTCATCGAATTCCTCTTGTGTGCCTAACTTTTCAATTTCCAGCAAAACCACAAGGTTCTAATCACTTAGAATGTTGTGAGCCTCCTGCTCATTCAATGGTATATATAAACTTTCCTAGGTCTTGGGTCATTTTTTCAATTACATGAGCCACCTGCTAAGTTCCTCTTTTATTTGGAACATGACCACAATTATAGGGATGTTGCTTCCTGCAACAACTAGAAAGTGAATGTTGTTGCTGTCATTTGTCATTTTGTCTTTCTACAACATATCATTCCTCCTAATGGGTCAGTGAACACTCTTCAACAACCTTCTTTGGATAGGTGTCTCTTCTTTTTAATTATTAAATAATAAAATAATTCAATTACAGTCATCTTTGACCATCCTTGGTCAACAACATAAAACTTTACAATAACTTTTAAAGTAATGTTTTCTCAAAAATAAAATGTTTTTTCAGTTCTAGGTGGGTTACAAACACCCCCTCTTAAGTTCAACATCATCCTCAATGTTGCTTAATTACAATCTGAGTCTTTCTGGAACAAAATTGGATATTCCTCCCGCATATGACTGTCCACTTCCCAGGTTGCTTCATCTGGAATAAGGTGCTTCCATTGCAACTTTATTTGTCCAATGATGTGATTTCGAAGAAAAATTTCTCTCTTGTCGAGGATACAGTCTGGTTCCACCTGAAAATATCCTTCTTGTTATACTCGAATAACATTCAAATCGATTACATGAGTAGCATCATCCACATACCTTTTCAATATAGAAATATGAAATACGTTATGTATTTTGAGATTAGGTGGAAAAGATAACGGATAAACCACTGGTCCAACTCTTGATAATATCTCAAACGGTCCACAATACCTGGGTGCTAATTAAGCACAACTCCCCAACTTAAAGGAACTTTTTTTTGGGTTTTACCTTGACAAAAACATGCTCACGTACTTTGAATTCTTTCTGATTTATTTTAAGGTTTGCATGACTCTTTTGTCTATCCTATACAATCTTCAGATTGCTTTGTACTTGTTTCACTGTTAGTTCCATTTCTTTTAACAAGTCGAGTCCTGACATTAATCTTTCAACTGGATTACTCCATGAAATGGGAGTATTACATTTCCTACCATTCAGTGTTTCAAAAGGACTAAGTTTAGCTAAATCTTGATAATGATTGTTATAAGAAAACTCAACTAAGTGCAGATATTCATCCCATTTCTTTGGATGATCTCTAACATACATCCATAACATATCTTCTAAAACTTGATTTAATCTTTCTGTTTTTCCATTCGTTTGTGGATGATAAGCAGTACTGAAATCTAATTTAGTATCCAATCCTTTAAAAAATGACTTCCAGAAATTACCAGTAAACTTAGGATCCCTATAAGAAATTATCACCTTAGGAATTCCATGAAAATGAAAGATTTCCTTCATAAAAATATTAGCAATATTAGCAGTCTTGTAAGTAGTTTTAACATCTATAAAATGAGATGCCTTTCTAAGTTGTCTATCACTACCATCACATAATCATTTTTATTTTTATTTTCAGGTAGTCATGTTATGGAATCAAGGCTGATAATTTCTCATTTCCAATCTGGGATTGGTAATGGTTGCAATAAACCTGTTGGGTGTCGATGCTCAGCTTTCACCTGCTGGCATTCTATACACCTAGCTATATATTCAATTGCTTCATTTTTCATTGTAGGCCAGAAATAATCTTTTCTCAGCATTGTTATCATCTTTTGGTAACCAGGATGTCCTGAGTAAGGACTCTTATGTACTTCATTTAAGATCAACAATTTAATTTCTGGTACATTAGGTACATATAATCTATTTTTATACAGCATTAAACCCTTTTCATTCAAACTAAAATCTGTTTTTATATTTTCAGATTCATTCTCTTTAAAATTTTCTCTTAAATTTTGATCATCTTTGTCCATTTACTCTATTTTCAAACTTATCATCCAATTCCATTTTGTAGCTGCTAACAACGGCTATAAAATCATGTCTTGCATTTATACTCAAGGCATCGACCACCTTATTTTCCTTTCCTTTTATATGTTTGATCTTGAAATCGTATTCTCTAAGGAAATCTAACCAGCTTGCTTGCCTTGCATTCAAATTTTGTTGATTAGACAAGTATTTCAAACTTATGTTATCATAGATTAATACAAATATCCTACTGATTAGATGATGGCACCACATTTTCAAGGCATGTATTATGGTAGCCAACTCTAAATCGTAAGTAGCATTATTTTTTTCATGTATTTTTAACTTTCTTGACTCATATGCTATTACCTGAGCTTCTTGTGTTAATACTACTCATATTCCCTCACTGCATGCATCAGTGCATACAACAAAGTCCTTGATTGGATCTGCTATTTTTAAGATAGGTGCAGTAGTTGATAATTATTTTAATTTATTAAATCTTTCTTCACATTTTAGATCCCACACATATATTTTTTCCTTTTTTTTGGTAAGGATGTAATGGGATTCAAGATCTTTGAGAATCCTTATATAAATTTTCGATAATAACCTATAATCCCCATGAATGATCATACATACAATCCAATGATATCCTCTCCTTGGATATCACATTGCATAGATACTCTATTTTATCCTTAAAGAATTCGCATTTAATGAATTTAGCGTACAATTTTTGTTCTCTTAGAACTTGTAATATTATCTGTAGATGTTCATCATGTTCTTCTTTTATTTTTTAATAAATCAATATGTCATCTATGAAGACAACTATGAATTTATCCAAGTACACTTACTTAAGACATTGTTCATTAAACAAATAAAAGACGCTGGAGAATTTGTTATCCCAAATGGCATAACTACAAACTTGTAATTCCCGTAATGGGTTCTAAATGCAGTTTTAAATATATCTTCATCTTTAATTATAACTTGATGATATCCAGATCTCAAGTCTATTTTCGAGAATATCGTTGCTCCCCATATCTGATCAAACAGATAATCTACGTGGGGCAATGGATATCTATTTTTAAATGGCATCTTGTTTAACTAACGTAATCTATACATAAACATAAGGTGTTCTCTTTCTTTTTAACAATTACGGTAGGTGCTCCCCAAGGGTATACACTTGGTCTTATGTAGTTCTTATCTATTAACTCTTGTAGTTGGAATTTTAATTCATTAAGTTCTAGTATTTTCATGTATTTCCATCCGATAAGGAGCCTTTGAATTAGGTACATCTCCTCGTACTAATCCAATAGTAAAATACAATTCTCTTTTTGGAGGTAATCCTGGAATCTCTTCCCGGAATACATCTAAGCATTCTTTTAAG
This sequence comes from Pseudotsuga menziesii, assembly GCA_001517045.1. Lineage (NCBI taxonomy): Eukaryota > Viridiplantae > Streptophyta > Pinopsida > Pinales > Pinaceae > Pseudotsuga > Pseudotsuga menziesii. The sequence continues at coordinate 463,449 of LPNX010947787.1, forward strand.
ATGGTATATCAACGTATTTTAACTTATCTTCTGTATTCATGTGTTCGTCATTCATTACATGCACAAAAAAACTTTACAACATTTACATACATAATTTTTCATTTGCGAAGCTGAAATCTGTCTAAGAGAAACTTTTCCAGGTATTCCTTTAATTGTAATTGTTTCTCCTTTTCCATCTAAACAAGTAAATGTTTTATCAATTTTTTTTTAAAATACCTTATATTTTTGCAGCCAGTCCATACTTATTAAAACATCATATGACCCTAACGGTAATATATTTAATTTCACTTGAGTTTTGAATTGACTCATAAACATTTCACAATTTTCAACATAGACTCACTACCTTTCTTTTGGTTCCTGACTGGCCAATATTTTTCCAATTTTTTCAAACGTAAGTTACAACTTTCTGCTATACTAGGAGACACATAGATTAAACTAGCACCTGGGTCTATCAAAATAGAAATAGGTTTGTTATGTATCATACATTCTATTTCAACCATGGATGTTTGGTGAATAGTCTATCGATTCTACAATGTTGCATTAATTCTTGGCATCTCGTTACCTACTTCACCAATAGTTGCTTCCTCCTGAATTGTATGCACATTGCTGAAATTCTGCTTTATGTTTGGACAACCCTTCGCGTAATGGGGTCCTTGACATTCCCATCATTTTACATGTTCTCTTTGTTCATTGCTTTTACCATGATAATTATGTAGATATCTGTTCTTTGCTGCTGTAAAATTCGGTTGTGTATTACTTTTAAAATATGTTCCTTGATAATTATTCTTAGAATAGTTTTGGGAGTTATTTCCAAAATTTATGTTGGGATGAAAGCCTTTCCTTCTTCTTCAAAGTTATTTGTTCTTTGACTCTTCCAGTTAGATATGCCTTCTTTTTTGTTTTTGCTTTGTTCATAACATAAATTAGCCTTCCTCATTGCTTCCTCAAGGGTTTTTGGATTATCGTATTCAATTATGTTCTTGAAGCTAAGAGGTAAACAACTCAGAAAACTATGTATATTAGGATTTTCATCAATAATATAAGGTACATATCGTAATAAACTTGAAAATTTACTACTTAGTTCCTTCATAGACATTGAACCTAGCTTAAGATCATAAAATTCCTTAGCTTTTTCTTTGTAATACTGTTCATACAAAAACTTCCTTTTAAAGTATTTCTTAAAAGTCCTCCAAGTTACATACTTTTCTTTAATGTTTTCACTCTTTTTATATCCTGCCACCATATATCATATTTTCCAGTTAAGTTATAGATAGCCATTCTATATTTCAACCTATCTTAGTAATTATAAATTTGAAAATAATTTTTCATACTTGACAGCCATGCCTAAGCTTCTTCGCCTTTTTCCACCTCACCATTAAACATAGGGGGTTTTATCTTCTTAAACTCTCCTGAAATTTCTTCGTAAGGTTTATATTTTCTCCTCTTAGGACTGATGTCGCTATCACTACTTTCACTGGTATATTTATGCTTTTCTCTGTGCAACCTAACCTTAATTTCCAAAGAGGAATTACTTTCATTATCATAAAATTTTATTTTCTTACCTTTACGCTTGTAGGATATAGTTCTAGATTCATATTAATGTTCTTTTCTTTTATCCTTTCCTTCATTATGTAATTTATGAAGCAGTGTTTGATTTAATTCTTCCTGTGCTCTTAGGATTCTTTCATTGTCTTCCTTTATAGTCTGTAATTCAGCCTTTAAGTCTTTTACAATTTGAAGAAATTCAGATGGTTGATTATTTAGTTCCACATATATATTATCTGGATTATTATGATGTGATCCATCTTTAGCAGATGCCTCTACTCCTTCCATTTCCTACAAAATAAAAATTTATATTTCTGTGCACAAACAAGTTTTTAAACATAGTCAGTATTTTTGTTTTCCTTTTTTTTGGTAGTGAGCATGTGAGTTGAGCCAACTTCAAGCCTATTGTTGAAAACTCTCTCTGATACCACATTGTAATAACCCCATAATTTCATCATAAAAAAAAATTGTTTACAAAGTGTTCATTATTTCATAATAACTTATAGGTAAAATTATAAATTATAAATTCTATTTACAACCTATACTGAGATCTATAAAACTGATATATGACAATTTGTAATATGTTACTACATGTATGTATATGGCACTATACGAGAATACAGTTCCTTTATGATAATTTATTTACTTTCACAAATTGTTAGGTCATACTTGACTTGTCATAGTTTTTCAGCTTATGCTTAACCTATTTTGTAAGAATGGACTCGCCATGTTTAAGTATTTTATTTGTAATCCTACTTCACTGCTAGGGTTACAGGGTTTTATGTCTTACTTAGCTTATATAATATAATGCATGGTTAAACCCTTTGAAACAATTACAGGTATCTACAAGGGAGGATTAGTTCCATTCTTTTCAACTAAACCTAAGGTGACAAGCACCATGATGACACTAACAAGGAAATAAGTGAATCAAAGATAAGGAATTTAAGGGTGCTTATCCTAGGTTGACATACATGTGTCAAGGAAATATACCCACGAAAAATCATTTTTAAAACAACTATAGCGAAGGTGGGTTCGAATCAAAATAACTCATGGGGAGGTAGGTGGAAATTTAAAGCACCCACGTGATCGTCTACAAAAAGGTGCTATCTAGATGTGGAAAATGGTAAAATCCTAATGAAGGTTTACCTTTCTGTGTTGAGTATTTTGCGTTGTTTTTTTGTCTCTTGTTGCGTTGTGGGACTGGAGGGGAGAGCCGAAGTCTCTCGTCCCTCCCAACACAAGTCGTACTCCAAATTTGTGCTTACTACCTTTCCCACAGTCTTGAATTTGCAACCTCAACCAAAAATCGCAGCGAAATCATTTACACTTGAGGTAAAAATGCTTTTCGTGTAATTTTATATCGTTTTTCTGCTCATTTTTTTAATAGTAGAAATGTTTTTTTAACCTCTGTCCAAAATGTTGCCCGGAATAAGGCTCGTTCAACAGTTTCTAAGCCTGCTGGTGTGGGTCCAGGTCGTGGGTGGCGGCAGCGAAGGGTTTTTGTAAGACTTAAAGCCATACACCTTGGAACCCTTTGAACTTGATGGTGTGGAGAATTATGGAAAAACTAGTACCGTATTTCCTTTTCTGGCTTTGATTTTGTCACAGGGGGTTCATTAGCAAGGAAATATCATATCACCTCCATTCATATTAGGGGTTTGAATACTCCTAAAAACCTCAAAAGTATATTGCCTTGTATTAAGGGGTCAAGGGGTGTTTCTAATTTTACATAGTAATATAAATAATGGGGGTTATTTTATTTGGATGGGACGAATAATAACATTCAAATCATGGGATCGATTCATACCTCCAAATCGTGGGCTCAATTAATACCTCCAAATTGTGTGTTGGATTCTTGCTAAGGAATAATCTCCAAATCATGGGCTAGATTCATACCTTCAAATCATGGGATGTATTCATATCATTCATAACTTATTCTAAGGAATAACCTCCAAATCATGGGTTGGATTTATCCCTCCAAATTATTGAACTTATAAAGTCTTGCTTTTTTTAGAATAATTTTTTTGGTTAGGGTTTAGGTGGGTATTAAGATTCAATCAAACCTTGCTTCATGACAACTAATACAAGTGAGATCAATATTTATTGGCTCACTAGAACCAGGAAAAGTTAGATCAATCTTTCTTAACTAATTATTTATTTCAAAATTTTGTATTATTCTTTAACATTTTCACATTGCCAGTTAGGAGTAGTTATTAGATTGAGTTATATTTGGCACATTCATAATTCTAATTTTAAATCTTATATGCAAGGCATCTGGCTTAATATTGTATTGGAACTGACATGAGCATAGGTGAAAATCTAAATCCTTATATACATAACCTATGTGTTATTGTTACCATGAAATGGTATCATTTAAGGTTCACCATTTGTGTATCTTTATAAATATTGCATGCTTGAAACTTAACAATGGATATTTTCCCCTCCCTTGTAAAGGTTAAAAAAGTAGATATAACCCAAGAAAAGGTAACTAAATGTTGTTAATTCCCTTCATTGTAAGAATAAATGTAGAGGAAGTGGAGGAAATTCATTGCATCTTGTTAATGACCTAATCTAATTTATGCACATGAGCAGATGGTGTTATTGGAAAGTAAGAGGAATTTCCGTATGTTCATTTGAGTTAAAACATCAATGATGTTTGTTTTGATAGGAAGGTAGGGAATTCCATCCATGAAAGGGTTTCAATTTTGCATTTTTATGGAGTTTAATTTATTAAGCTTATAGAAAACTTGATCTCTCTATGGATATACTTGTATTTAGATGATATAAAATTGGCAAATTGGTAGGATGTGGTGTGAAACATGTACAATTCTCATCTTTTATAAGAATTGCATTGATTATTGGACTATCAACCGTTTACATTATTTGTTACATTGATATCTTGATTGGGTTGTCTTTTACTCCCCATTACTATTTTGTTTGGTCTTCCACTATCCAATGCTACAAATTGAATACACAGCCCTTCAATCCCGGTAGGATCATTATTAGCATTATACTATTATTTTATTTAGCATCATGTTTTCTTATATTAAGATCCGTTAGGGTTCCTGTTTCTTACAACTTGATAATATGATATAAAGGGGGTAGTAAAAATAGTTTGACAAAAATGGATACCTACAATATATGGTGAAACTAGGGGTTTTCTTAATTAGAAAGGTATATTGGGAGGGGGATTTAACAATACAATTTTAGGAGGAATTTTCTAATATTTAGTGAAATTTGGGATATTCTTTAATATCCTATGAAGGGTCGTGTTATGCAACAAGTTCATTGAGTGACCCCCCCGTGGGTTTTGTTTTTGGGGAATTCGATGGTTTACACAAGCCTTCTTCCATTTGAAATGGTAATACTCTTGAATACAACGTTAAAGGGGGATGAAATGTTTCTTTTCTTTTTTCTGCTCTCGGGCTAAGTTCGGGTTTAGAATCCCCTTTGTTTACATACTTCTAAATTAAATTTGCCATGGATATATAAAAAAATTATTGTGACTTCTAACTAGGTTTCACACCCTTATTTTTAATTTATATATTGTTTATAATTTTGGAATGGCTTTGTAATGAATTGATATTTTGTTAAATATAGAAATGGGTTGGTTTGGCTTCATTTACTTGTAACTTTAACATGAATTATAAAGCGATTTAAGCCAATGATAAGACGATTTGTTCTCGGGTTGTAACTGATAAAAATTCTTTGTAACATTTGTAAAACGGTTTTGTGCAAGGATGGTGCTTTTGTTATGATCGTTTTTGCATATAGAAATATTAAAGTATGCTATTATATTTTTAAATAAAAGACAGCCTAACTGACTATGACCTTTCTTCTGCTGAGCCTAGGGTATTCTCATTGTATGATTTATTTATTGCATTAACTGGAAGAAGATTTTATTGTTTGGTTTATAAGTTACTGTAATTAAATCCTCTGTTAAAAACGCCAAGTTGGTAAGGGTTATGACTCAGTTCTTGCTATTTTTTTCAGGTTAGGTTTGTTGTAGTTTTTGTATATAGATTACTTGAAAGAAATACAACCCCACTGATTTGAAACTCTTGATCTGAAATAAAGGCTTAATAATTTTAATGGTTCGATATTTCGCTATTTGTAAAGTTAAATGCAAATTCGTTATTTCGATAATGATTATGTGAAAAGCTTTTTTAGCCCATTGTGTAAAATTTTGGGGCTTTTGCTATAAATTTTGTCCATGTTTTAAGGCTGTAATGACTCTACGTTTTCAAATTTTTAACTATTAGAGCTGCTCTATAGAAATAATAAATTGTTTAAAAGATTTCCAAAACTAGTTTTCGAATGGTTGCAAACTTTGATTTAGGGTTTCAAAAATGCTTACCTAAGGTAGGCCCTAGCGGCCAAAGACTTGGTTAAATTTTAACAAATCTGTTTATATTGTTTCTAATTTAAAAAGAAGGTATAGCCTGCAATTCCTAGAATGGAAGAATTATTACAGCCATAGATTTTATTCTACTTATAAATTATAGAAAGCAAGTCTTTCCTACTTTATTTCGCAAAAAACAACCATTCATCGATAAATTCCTTATGAAATAATCAGAATAATATAAAACTTGTTAACTCTAGAAGTGGACAAACACCCAAAGAAGATCGCTCCTCCCAACCGTCTCCTGAAAGTAGCCAATATAACTTGATTTAGGACCCCCGATCTTGTTCACTGAACCACCAGGACGAAGATGTTATGTAGAAGCCTATACGATACTCTCTATAACTTAGCAGTCACACTTGCAAACATAAACTCTTAGCAATTCACTCTAGCTTTCCCCTCATCGAATTCCTCTTATGTGCCTAACGTTTCAGTTCCAACAAAACCACAAGGTTCTAATCAGTTAGAATGTGGTGAGCCTCCTGCTCATTCGATGGTATATATAAGCTTTCCTAGGTATTTGGGTAAATTTTACAATTAAATGAGCCCCCTGCTCAATTCCTCTTTTCTTGGGAACATGACCATAATTATACGGGTGTTGCCTCCTGCAACATCTAGAAAGTGAATGTTGTTGTTGTCATTTTTCATTTTGGCCTTCTACAGTAGATCATTCCTCCTAGTGGGTCAATGAACACTCTTCAACCGTCTTATTTCGATAGGTGTCTCTTCTTTTTAATTATTAAATAATAAAATAATTCAATTACAGTCATCTTTGACCATCCTTGGTCAACAAAATAAAACTTTACAATAACTTTTAAAGTAATTTTTTCTCAAAAATAAAATGTTTTTTCAGTTCTAGGTGGGTTACAGGACACTCATTATTGCTCAGAAACCCGCCTTCGTATCACTCCTGGACAAGGAAGCACAAGAAATGGAAAAGCAATTTTGAATCATGGGAGGTGATTTCAATTTGATTCCTTACTTGGAGGAGAAGAAGGGAGGAACAAGATCTTTGGAAGAGCCCAATATCTCCTTTAAATACTTGATACAAAGGAGACAGTTGGTTGACATAGAGATGGGGACCAAATGGTATATATGGAATAACAGGAGAGCAGGGGAACATCACATGCCTTCGCTGTTAGACTGATTCATCTTATTTTATGCAATGATTGATGGAAATAGAGGTGACAACCCAGGTCCTTCCCTCCGCCAGATCTAATCATTGGCCTGTTAGTTTGGTCTCAGAAGAGGGGGGCCCACCCATAAGGTGTCGCTTCGGATTTGAACAATTTTGGTTTTAACACAAGAATTTCAAGGAATTGGTTAGAAAATGGTAGGAGGAGGTGGAACCTATCAGGGGAAATCTGATGTACCAATTCCAAAAAAAATGAGGAAATTAAAAGCAAAGATATACACCTGGAATAAGTAAGAATTCGGGGACATCTTATAAGAAAAGAAAATTCTCAAGGAAAAACTAGAAGAGCTCGAACGGGATGGAATGGAAAATGGGTACACTAACGACCTAAAAAAACATATAACATGCCATCTTGAACCAGTTGAATTCCCGTGAACATAAGGAGGAACTATATTGGAAACAAAAATCTAGAACCAATGGTCCAGAAACGCAGAGGGAAAAACTATGGAGGTTAAAAACAAAGAATGGGCAGTATGTAGAAACTAGGGAAGACATGGAAACTGAGCTAGTTCAATACTTTGTAACCATCAAGAAGGAAGATCATTTGGACATAACCAAAGACATTAGAAGGATAACCAGACATATCCCAAGGAAGGACTCATCGAACCAAAATGAGGTCTTATTGAAACCTATGGAACTCGAGAAACTGGAGGAGGATGTTAGCCAAATGTCAGATGGGAAATCCGTGGGACCCGATGGTTTCAAAACCATCTTCTTTCACTATTTTTGGGATTTGATCAAGGATGAAGTTTGGAAAATAGTAGGGGAATCCAAAAAGGATAAGGGAGTCCTAAGATATTTCAACTCTATCTTTTTTACTCTCATCCCCAAAGAGGATGGGGATAACTCTCCATGTAAGTTCATACTTATAGCCCTGTGTAATTTCATATACAAAATAATAACAAAGGTGGTGGCCAATAGGTTAAATCCTATCCTGCTCGATTTAGTGGCCAATGAACAATTAGGGTTTGTGGAAGGAAGGCGGATTTTGGACGAAATTATTTTAGGTCATGAGGTCATCCACTCACTGAAAGTTTAAAAAAACTAGGTATGTTGTTGAATCTTGATATCTCAAAAGCGTATGACAAGTTAAGTTGGCATATTATGAAATAAATTCTTGAGGCCTACGGTTTCCACCTGTTAGAAAATAGGACCATGGAGCAATAACAAATATACAGTTAAATCATTAAACAAGATGCAAAACACATTAACCCATTACAGAGAAACACGAATATAACATGGTTCACCCAAATGATGGGCTATGTCCACAAATAAATTTCCAGTCCTTCTATTACAATCCTGTTGCAGCTGCAACTTTTCCCAAATTTTTAAAAATTTTGGACCCTCCTTGTTGATTTTGTTGAAGGCCATTTGTTCCCACTCTGCTACACGTTTGGATTGTTTGAGGTCAGTTTTTCTTGCTTTTCAGAAGTTCGTTTGGGTCTATGAATTTTTTCGATTGTAGGACTTAGTGGGTTTTATGATGTTTATTGTTGCCTAGGTTTGGCCGAGGTTTGAAAGGGGATTTTCAGTCGCCGTTTGTCGGAGGTCAGTCAGACTTGGCACCGATCCCACGTTTACTGTTGGAAAAGATCTCACTTTGCAGTGTTTCGAAAGGTGTTATGACTCTGATCGAAAGTCAAAGCCTGATCGAGTTCTGCCATTGTGGCCCCAGAGTAGACTAATTGCCCATCGGACTGCTTTTCCTTTCGTCATTGTCCTGATCTATGTTTCTCCGATGTTGACTAGTCTGCGCATTTTCTTGGCCGTTTAACTTCTGTCATTGTGGCTGTGTAGCGCACTAACTTTCCTATGCTTTAGAAGATCCGACCCCTGCCGTTTTATCGCGCCACTTTTTTGTTTGTGTTCTGGAACCCCTAGACTGTAGGACTTCTACCGTTGCGGCTGCGTAGCTCACTAACCGATCGATGTTAATTGTTTCAATTCGCCAATGGAGGGTTTTATGTGCCCATTTCTTAATAGTTTTCCCATCGATTGTTTTGAGCTCGTAACCGATTTTGTGAATGACCGGTGTGCCTGGTTTTTTTTTAGTTGGTTGAAATTTTCACATGAAAACCCAGCTTCGGTTTTCTTTTATTTTAGTAATCATTTTATTGGTATTATGTTTTATGTTTATTGAAGATAGTCGGAATAAGTGATGAGTTTTCGTTTGATCGCAGACAGACATGGGATTTTTCTCAGATCCCTTTGAAGATTATTGCAGCGAAGAAGATGCAGTTGGAGGACAAAGCAGGTTAAAAATCATAAGGAAGCAGAGTTGTTGCTCGAAGAAAATAAAATAACAAGGGTCTCAAGAGGGACTGATGAATGGTAGAATGTAATCATTAAAGAGAAAGGGCCCTGGCTTGGGCGTTTCGTCAGTTACCTAGCGTTGTCCATTTGTATAAAAGTCTTTATTTAAAACGTAACGTGGAATTATGAGCATTCGCAAAACGACAAGACTAGAGATTGAAACGTTTGTGGGGCAACTGAAAGGTTGAGCTGGTTCTTGTATAAATGGGAAAAGAGAGAAAGAGAAGGGGATTTTTCCCAGAGAGACTTGTGAACTACTTGTTGTAAGAGGAACTATTTCGTTTTGCAATAATAAAATTACAATTTTGCCTGTTGGAGAAAGTGTTGTGTGGAATGTTCAAATGTGATGAAATGAACAATGTTGAAGGGGAACTATTTCGTTTTCAGCTGTGTTTCATTAACTATGAGATCATTCTAACTTTTTGAACTTATGTTCTTATATGAATGTTCTCTGGTTTATTCTATGATAATTTCCACTATGAGTAATGAATGTTTTAACAGATGACGAGCTATCTTGTTGTGCATATATTTTTTCATGTTTATGTGTTTTGATTCTAAGAACATCTATCTGTGATTTATCTTAACATATGAACAGTATTACATCACTCATGAATTGATAATCTTGCTCCCTAGGGATAGCTTAGTTAATATTTTTTTTTCAGTTGTGTGTGATTTTGATGCGAGAGAGTCTAAGACGAGAGGTAAGAACCTGCACATCACATTATGACCACTCCTTGTATTCTTTATCAATCTGCATTTTAGATAGGCACTTGCATATCATACTTAAATTCAAAATACAAAAATATACACGGTGGACCGGGCTGCAACTGGTAAAACCCTTTGTTTTGTTACTTGACCTACAGTAGCCGGACCGCAAACCGGATGGATTCCCTAGAACAAACAGTCACGGGATAGTTGGGAACGTTGACTAGGGAGAATCCCTTACTGTTGTTGCCTATGAATTTCAAGGCCTCAATAGTTTCTGGTGCTAGAAGGAGGGCCACCAGTGCAAGGCTGGCCGGGGAAATCCATTTCCTCAAAATTACTCCACCAGTGATAGTTTTGAAAGCAGTTTATTTCCTGATCCAAATACTGAAGAAAATAGAGAACATTTGTTTTCTGTAGACAACCAAGTAGTTAATGATATGAGAAGACACACACAGGCCTATGTAAAGAGTATTGGAGGACTACCCACTATCCCTGATTTACCCTGAAGAGAATACAGGAAGAAAGATCGTCCCATCTTGGAAGATTCAATGTTGGTTGGAGATTTGGAAGAGTTGGTAGAAGTAGCCTTATAGGAAGTGGTTCATCCTCTGAATCAAGTAGGCCCAAACACACCTTACTGTACTGCTGTGTGTACTCCTGTTCCCTCACCTCCTCGCTCTCCACCTAGACTCATGGCAGGTGTAAATGCAAATCAGCCACTGAACCCACCAAATCCACCACCGGCTTGGAAAGCCAGATCACCCTTCAACTTAACACCTCCATTGCATGACTTACCTCAATATTTTGAAAAGATGCTGCCCAATTTTGATCCAAAAGAGAAGATGTTAGTAGACGACCATTTACAAATTTTTTATTTGGCAATAGAAGGATTAAGAGTTGGGGAACATGAGGATGTAGTTTGTAGACTTTTTCCGCACACCCTTAAAGGAGCAGCAGCATCATGGTATTTTGGTTTTCCTGCAAACTCTATCCCAGACTGGGATACCTTTGAAAAGATTTTCAGAAGTAAGTATGCAACCCAAAAAACTCATGCGGCTTTCATGAAAGGACTGTGTGCCTTAAAGAAAGAAAGAAAAGAGAAGGTGCATAGTTTTACCCAAAGATTTGCAGCCTATCTTAAGAATTTTTCTAAAACTGACAAACCCTCGGATAAAGTTCTAATTGAGTATTATACTTCAGCTCTAGGGCCCAATTTGGCCATGTTTTCCAAAATTAAAGCCAAACCTACGCTAGCAGAGACTTATGAAGAAGTGGAGAGAGTAGAGGCTAAAAAGGAAAGCATCGAAGATTATCTTGAGCAGTAGGGAGAAAATAATGTTGGGAGGAAAGCTTTGTTATTTACTAAGCCTAAAGAGGAGCAATCACCAAATTTCGAAGGAATGGAAAAGATGATGCAGAATATCTCTAACATAATAATAGACTTGGAAAAGGAAAAGGAAGCCCAGAAGTTTTATAAGCCTTATTACAAGAAAAGGGAAGATAACAATCAATCCCAACCCCCTCCGCATAGCCCTGCATCTATGAACTTAACAGAGGTGGGGATGGATAACTTTTGCACTTTTCACCAACAACCTCACTCGAAAAAGAATTTTCCTCAATGGATAAATTCAATGACGTTGGTAATGAATCAGCTGTTGGATTCCAAATTAACCAAGGATAATGATGAAGAAGGAAAATACAACAATAAATCAATAGAAAAACAAGAGGATGAAGCCATGGTTTTATGGGACTGTGTATCATTGTTTGATACCGAGGAAGAAAAGGATCTGAGACATGAAGATATCTTCGAAACAAATGTAACGATGAGAAGCCAAGGATTGATTAAGGAAAACATTCTTATGCTCCCAAATATTAGGAAACTTCAAAAGAATGTTAAGAAATTTCAAAAAAACGCCGCAGCTAATAAAATGCCGAAATTTACCACCACTAGTCAAAATCTAAGACAGATCAACATGCCCACTAAGCCCATTGAAGAAAAGATAAATAATGTTAAAACAAATCTCACAGAACATAAGATAAATTATGACATTGTGGAGGATATCAAAAAGGTAAGGGCAAATATCTCATTATTTAAGATGTGCAATGTGCCGCAGCAGAAAGAAAAGTTATTGAAAGCACTTGAAATATCAGAGGAGAAGCTTCCCACTGACAATCAGCCCCAAGAAGAAGAAATTGGTGAAGCAAGTGTGGGAGGTAAGCCTAAATGCAAGACTCCACATTTTCTCCTTACTTTTGAAATTTTCAACCACAACTGTCTAGTAGATTCGGGGGCATCAGTCAACGTTATGCCGTTGTCGGTCTACAAAAAGATAAATGGGAAACCTAAACCATCTACTTGGAGGGTTATTCAGTTGGATAGAATGAATGTGAAGGAAATTGGGGAAATGGAGGATGTTCTCATTCGCTTATCTTCAAATGATAAGGTATGCCAATTCATTGATATTGTGGTAGCTGTACCTGAAGCTTATGGACTTGTTTTGAGCAGAGATTGGTCAGCAAAGCTGAGTGGATATTTTGCCTCAGACTGGTCACATCTGTGGCTACCTTATAAAGGAAGCTCCATTCAAATTAAAGTTTTAAGAGAGCCCCACATGAAACACAATGTTACTCAGTTCGAAGGTAAAAATGAACCAGTGAATTCTGTTTTGGGAAATTACTTTATTGAGTTAGAACCGGGAAACTATCAAGCAGAAGAAGTCAGCAATACATCAAATGCTCAGCCTGATCTCCTTCATTTTTCACAGGCTGATGAAATTGATTGTAAAATAGTAGATTTAGCTGTAAATGTAGATGTTGATTCACACACAGTAGTGATAGGCTATTTTTGGACGCTTTTCTTTGATGGGTCTAAAACTTTGGAAGGGTTAGGAGCCGGCTGTGTCCTGATTGATCCTAATAAAAATAAACATTTTCTTTCATGTAGGTTAGAGTTTGAATGCACCAATAACATAGTTGAATATGAAGCACTAGTTCAGGGACTAAGAAAAGCAATTGAGTTAAAGGTAGAAAAACTGAAAGTGTATGGGGATTCTGAAATAGTTGTAAAACAGATTCAAAATCAAATACATTGAATTTCCCCTCATTTAAAGGCTTATCAAAATGAAGTATGGGATTTGCTTAAATGTTTTCATGCATTTAATATCGTATCGATTCCTAGACTTAAGAATGCAGCAGCTGACTTATTGGACACCTCAGCTGCGAGGCTTGTGCCCTCTAATAACCGGTGTTCTATTGAATTGCTTTTCAGGCCTTTGGTTCCAGATATGATTACCAATTTACGGGTTTTTGATGATTATCAGCAGATTCTAGAATGCTTGAAAAATGACGAGACCTTCAAAGGGGCAATTATTGACGATGAAGAACATCAGGCTGAGCTAAAATTTGACAATTTTATTCCTAAAGGAGTTAGGACTTTAGAGCAAATGTTTGATCTAAACGAGAAATTCAGAAGGCCAGTGAATGTGAAGACTCATAGCTCGTCTCTACAGTTCAAGTTGATTAATTTGGGGACTGAAATTGAGCCTAAATATGTGAATTTGGGAAAGTGTTACTCTCCAGGTGAAAGGAATAAGTTCATCAGTATGTTCAAACAATACAAAGATGTTTTTTCCTGGACATATGAAGATTTGAAGACATATGACACGAATATTATTCAGCATGTTATCCCCATCAGATCTAGAGTCAAGCCTTATCAAAAGCTTTTAAGGAAAATGCATCCAAAATTGGAGCCTCCGATTCAGAATGAAGTAAAGAAGTTGTTAGATGCTAAAATTATTTTCAAAGTTAGACACTCGGAACGGGTTTCAAGACTAGTACCAGTAAGAAAGAAATTTGGAGAAATTAGACTATGTGTGGATTTCAAAAACCTAAATCGCACTTTGGATAAAGACAATTATCCTGTCCCACCCATGGAACATATATTGCAAATAGTTTCGGGTTCTGAATTATTTTCTTTATTAGATGGATTCTCTGGCTACAATCAAGTGTTAGTAGATGAAGAAGACAGATTTAAAACTACATTCAGAACCAGATGGGGGACTTTTGCTTACAAAAGGATGCCCTTTGGACTCATAAACGCTGGAACTACTTTCTAGAGGGCTCTGGACATAGCTTTCCTTGGTCTGATTGGCCGCAGTGCTGTAGTATACCTCGATGACATCACAATATTCTCAAAGAAAATGGAGGAACACGCATTCCATCTAAAACAGATTTTTGAATGCTGCCGAAAATATGGTATCTCGTTAAACCCCAAGAAGTGCGTGTTTTCCGTTACCGAAGGTAATTTACTGGGCCACGTGGTTTATAAGAAGGGTATCTCCATAGACCCAGAGAGGATCAAAACTATCGAACAGATTCCCTTACCCCATAATAAAAAGGGCATGCAATCATTTATGGGGACAATAAATTTCATGCGAAGGTTTGTGCTAGATTTCACTCAAATTGTTAAACCTTTGCAGCAAATGGTAAAACAAAGTGTACAATTCAAGTGGACTGATGTAGAGAAGAATGCATTTAGTAAAATAAAGATAGCTGTTGCACACGCACCCTCCCTCAAAAGTCTGGATTTTGGGAAAGATTTCATTTTGTACACTTTCGCATCTGACGATTCACTAGAAGCGGTGCTTACCCAGAAGTAAGATGGGGGAGATGATTTCCCCATATCATTTATGAGCACTGGTTTGCAAGAGGCCGAATTGAATTACCCATCTATGGATAAACAAGCTTACACAGTGTTCAAGGTGGTAAAACAATTTAGACCATTAATACTTAAGAACCGAACAAAGGTAATAGTTCCACACCCAGCGGTGAGGTCTCTTTTCGTACAAAAGGAATTAGGAGAAAGAAGAGGCAACTGGGTAACAACTCTACAGGAGTATGACCTCGAATTCAAGCTAGCCTCCATAATTAAAGGGCAAGGATTGTGTAAACAAATGACTGAAAGTAAAGACAATGAAGAAAATAACTGGGAAAACGAAGCTGAGTTACATTTGGTGGATGTATGTCCTCTTTTCACAACTCCGGACTCCTGCTATTGAGACCTTGTGCATTACCTTCAGGCGGGATCGTTACCGAAACATTGGAATTCTAAGCAAATAAGAGCACTGCATCTTAAATCAGCTTCATATCAGATTATTGAAGGAATATTATTCAGAAAAAATTATGATGGAGTTCTTCTTAGATGCTTAAAAAAAGGAGATGCGAAGAAGGTCATGATAGAATTACATGATGGGCCTGCTAGAGGACATTTCTCCAGAGATACAATAACTCATAAAATTCTCAGAGCCAGATACTATTGGCCCACATTTTTCAAAGACGCACATGCCCATGTAAGAAAGTGCGACATCTGTCAAAGGTGTGTTGGAAGACAAGTTAAAGCTGTAGGACCATTAAAGCCTGTGATGATAATAGAACCTTTTGAGTAGTGGGGGATGGATATCATTGGAGAGATAAAGCCAAATTCTTCCTTGCAACACAAGTATATTCTGACGGCAACTGGTTACTTCACTCGTTGGGTTGAAGCCATTCCGTTGCGTAATGTGAATGAAGACGCGGTCATGGACTTCTTGCAAGATCATATTATGACCAGGTTTGGGGTTCCAATTTCTCTATTTTTCGATAATGCTACTTATTTTTCCTCTATTAGATTAACTGCATTTGCTCATGAAAAAGGAATTAAGTTGCATTACTCTGCAAATTATTATCCACAAGGAAATGGTTTGGCTGAATCTACGAACAAGAATCTGATTAGAACCTTAAAAAAGACTATGATAGAAAACCAGAGAAGTTGGCATTCAACATTACCAAATTCTCTTTGGGCTGATAGGGTCACCCGCAAGACTTCGTTAGGTGTGTCCCCATATACCCTTGTTTATGCAAAAGAGGCCATTCTACCCCCCAATATCATGCTACCCTCTTCCATAATAGCTCAAGAATCAAGAGGATCAGTGAATGAAGTCTTGCAAATGAGGATACATAATCTTTTGAAGGAGAAGGAATCTATATCCAAGGCCAAATAATGTTTTAAACAACAACAGGAGGTAGTGAAGAGGTGGTTTGATAAGCACAAAGCTGGGACAAAAGAATTTGAAGTAGGAGATTTGGTTCTTAAGTGGGATCACACTCATGGTGAGAAGGGAAAGCACACAAAGTTTCAACAGTTATGGGTAGGCCCTTTCCAGATTGCAGCAAAACTTGGCCCCTCAACCTATAAGTTGCAGGATTTACAGGGATGGGAGGAGAACTTACCAGTAAATGGTTTAGTTCTTAAACCTTATTTTTCTTGATTTTGTTTTGTTTTGTACATAAATAATTGACTTGTTTTTCCACTTTGATTTATTCCTTTCCTTTTTTTTAGTTTAGTTTTCTTCTGATTCCAATAAAAGAAGCAAACATTTGGCTGCATGGAGAGCATCAGAACCCTTGATAAACTGAGATTCTTTGGGCATTAGACAGTGTCTTATTGTTTGAATTTGATGGAATTTCTTCTGGTAAGTAGTTTTCCTAAATGTCTATGAACACATTGAGGTCCAGTGTAATCCTTGAAATAACTCAGAATCAAAAGATCTGGAATACTATTTCGAGGCTCCATCCATTTCACATCTAAAACGTCCTAGGGGGTGACAGCAAAAGACCCATGGAAAGGGGAGCAGGGTAAACATTATATTATATCTAAATGATCCCATGCCAAGAATTGAAAGCTAAAAGGCTAATAAGAGTCAAAACTCCTAAGAAAGCAATATTTATCGAAACAAAGTACTGAATTATATGAGTACAGATTGCCTAAAGTTCTTCTCCGTCCGTGAGCTGAAAATTAAATGCATCTCTCACACAAAAGGACACTATGGATAGAAGAGCTTGAATAAAATTCAGAAAGAAAGGAATGAGGAGGACTCAAAAGAACAAAAAGTCCACAAATGAAAAGTGCCAAGTGGCATGGGAATGAGGAACAAACGAATAGTTCTGTTTCCCATGTGTTACAATCCTGTGGTGTCTAAGCTGGAAGCTACCCAAAGACAAGGTAAAATGAAATCCACCTACTTAGCCTCAAAAGATTTACCCTGACTTTGAGATTTTGGGTTTCGTTTCCTAAAATTTGACTATCATCAATGATTACAAGTACATTCGACATTATGGGAATCCAGACATCTAGAAGAATTTAGCGTGTCGGTTTTACTGCTAAACAGTCTGTTGCTTAAGGAGGAGTTTATTTAGAGATCTGGGTTGACCAGTGAGCCGCCAATTGTTGTAGCTGCAACTTTTCCCAAATTTCTAAAAAATTTGGACCCTCCTTGTTGATTTTGTTGAAGGCCATTTGTTCCCACTCTGCTACACATTTGGATTGTTTGAGGCCAGTTTTTCTTGCTTTTCGAAAGTTCGTTTGGGTCTACGAATGTTTCGGACTATAGGAATTAGCAGGTTTTATGATGTTTATCATTGCCGAGGTTTGAAAGGGGATTTTCAGTCGCCATTTGTCGGAGGTCAGTTGGACTTGGCGCCAATCCTGCATTTACTGTTGGAAAATATCTCTCTTTGCGGTGTTTCGAAAGGTGTTATGACTTTGATTGAGTTCCGTCGTTGTGGCCCCAGAGTAGACTAACTACCCGTCGAACTGCTTTTCCTTTCATCGTTGTCTTGTTCTATGTTTCTCCGATGTTGACTAGTCTACGGATTTTCTTGACCGTTTAACTTCCGTCATTGTGGCTGTGTAGCACACTAACTTTCTGATGCTTTAGAAGATCCGATCCCCGCCATTTTATCTCGCCACTTTTTGGTTTGTGTTCCAGAACCCCTAGACTGTAGGACTTCCGCTGTTGCGGTTGCGTAGCTCACTAACTGACCGATGTTAATTGTTCTGATTCGCCGATGGAGGGTTTTATGTGCCCGTTTCTTAATCGTTTTCCCGTCGATTGTTTTGATCTCGTAACCGATTTCGTAAATGACCAGTGTGCCTGGTTTTTTTTTAGTTGGTTGAAATTTTCACATGAAAAACCAGCTTCGGTTTTCTTTTATTTTAGTAATCATTTTATTGGTATTATGTTTTATGTTTATTGAAGATAGTCGGAATAAGTGATGAGTTTTCGTTTGATCACAGACAAACATGGGAGTTTTCTAAGATCCCTTTGAAGATTATTGCGGCGAAGAAGATGCAGTTGGAGGACAAAGCAGGTTAAAAAGCATAAGGCAACAGAGTTGTTGCTCGAAGAAAATAAAATAACAAGGGTCTCAAGAGGGACTGATGAATGGTAGAATGTAATCATTAAAGAGCAAGGGCCCTGGCTTGGGCGTTTCGTCGGTTACCTGGCGTTGTCCATTTGTATAAAAGTCTTTATTTAAAATGTAACATGGAATTATGAGCATTGGCAAAACGACAAGACTGGAGATTGAAACGTTTGTGGGGAAACCAAAAGGTTGAGCTGGTTCTTGTATAAATGGGAAAAGAGAGAAAGAGAAGGGGATTTTTCCTGGAAAGACTTGTGAACTACTTGTTGTGAAGAGGAACTATTTCGTTTTGCAATAATAAAATTACAATTTTTCCTGTTGGAGAAAGTGCTGTGTGGAATGGTCAAATGTGATGAAATGAACAATGTTGAAGGGGAACTATTTCGTTTTCAGCTGTGTTTCATTAACTGTGAGATCGTTCTAACTTTCTGAACCTATGTTCTTATATGAATGTTCTCTGGTTTATTCTGTGATAATTTCCACTATGAGTAATGAATGTTTTAACAGATGACGAGCTATCTTGTTGTGCATATCTTTTTTCATGTTTATGTGTTTTGATTCTAAGAATAGCTATCTGTGATTTATCTTAACATATGAACAGTATTACATTACTCATGAATTGATAATCTTGCTCCCTAGGGACAACTTAGTTAATATTGTTTTTTTAGTTGTGTGTGATTTTGATGCGAGAGAGTTTAAGACGAGAGGTAAGAACCTGCGCATCACATTGTGACCACTCCTCGTATTCTTTATCAATATGCATTTTAGATAGGCACTTGCATATCATACTTAAAGTCAAAATACAAAAATATACACAGTGGACCGAGCCGCAACCGGTAAAACCCTTTGTTTTGTTACTTGACCTACGGTAGTCAGACCGCAAAACGGATGGAGTCCCTATACCAAACAGTCACGGGCTAGTTGGGAACGTTGACTGGGGAGAATCCCTTGCTGTTGTTGCTTGCGAATTTCAAGGCCTCAACAAGTCCAGAAATATGAAGGGATACAACCTGCAACAAAACCAATGCACTTCCTCTTCATGCTCTCACAGTCTCTCTCACACAATCACAGAGATTTTTTACAATGCTATAATACCATACACAGTCGTATTACAATGCTTTCTTTTATAGGGAAAAAATACCATGGGAAAATACTAGGGTTAACCCAATACCATGGGTCTGCATAACTGTTGGCCAACACACATCCCCCAAAAAAATCTTGGGGGCTCCACCACCGAACCCCAAAGCAGGGGGAACAAGTGTACAATACACCTAGGGTACAAACACGAATGAATAATATCTCTGAATCTGGAAGATCCTGCTCCACAACCAACAATATCCCACTTGGAGACTGATCACAACAACTCCACCGCTGCTACACTTACTAGACTATCCTCTAGACCTTGGACTTGGAAAATTTGTTATTTTCACCTTCATGCTTGAAGGCCAACAAAAACCAAGCAGGAACTCAGTTTCTCTCTAGTTACTCCCTTTGTCAACATGTGTGTAGGATTTTGGCTAGTATGTATATTTTCCAGTTTTGATAGTTCTTCATGTAGTACAGATCTTATGAAGTGGTACTTGAGATGTATATGTTTAGTCCTCGTATGAAAGGCTGAGTTCTTTGCAAAATGAATGGAACTCTGGCTGTTACTGGACAACCTACTATTTTCCTGCTTCTTACCTAATTCTTCCGTGAACCTCTGCAACCAAATCATCTCCTTACTAGCCTCTGTAGCAGTAACATACTCTGCTTCTATTGTTGAAAGTGCAACCTATTGCAGTTTTGAAATCCAACTTACTGTTGTTCCACCCATAGTAAACACATACCCTGTGGTGCTCCTCTTGTTGTCTTTATCACCAGCCATATCTACATCAACATATCCCTGTAGAACAGTGTCTGAACCTCCAAAACATAATGCATGACAAGTGGTACCTCTCAAATACCTAAGAATCCATTGTACTACTTTCCAATGCTCTTTACCTGGATTATTCATATACCTACTCACAACTCCCACTGCATGTGCAATATATGGTCTTGCGCACACCATGGAATACATCAAGCTTCCAACCGCTAATGAATAGGGAATCCAAAACATGTAATCTATCTCTTCATGTGTCTCTAGACACATATCCTTACTTAGTTTGAAATGGTTGGCTAAAGGTGTACTGACTAGTTTTACATTTTGCATTCTAAACCCTTGCAACACCTTTTCTATGTACTCACCACGAGACAACATCAATTTGCGATTTTTCCTGTCTCGTGGTACTATCATACCAAGGATTTCTTTCGCAGCACCCAAATCCTTCATCGCAAATTATTTAGCTAGTTTTCTTTTGAGAACATTTATATATCCTGCATGTTAGACCTTGCAACAACCATGTCATCCACATATAATAACAAGATAATATATCTTTCGTTATCTAGCCTCTTGAAATAAACATAGTGGTCAGAATGACATCTATCATAACCTTGTTATGTCATAAACTTATCAAATTTTAAATACCACTTCCTTGGAGCTTGCTTCAGGCCATACAAGCTCTTCTTCAACCTGTAAACCAAATTCTCCTTCCCTTTGACCTCATACCCCTATGGCTACTGTATATAAATCTCTTCCTCCAAATATCCATGGAGAAAGGCTGTTTTTACATCTAACTGTTCAAGATGCAAATCTTCTACCACCACTAGACTTAAAATAGTTCTAATTGAATTCATTTTAACAACAAGAGAAAATATTTCATCAAAGTATATACCATTATTTTGTGCAACCCCCTTTACAACAAGTCTAGCCTTGTATCGCTTCTTGCCTCCATCTTCTTCTTTCAACCTGTAAACCCATTTATTTTGCAATGCCCTTTTTTCTACAGGAAACTTAGCCAAATCCCAAGTCTGGCTTCTTACAAATGAGTCAATCTCCTCATCCATTCCTTGCTCCCACTTCTTTCTAGTTTCTACCTGCATTGCTTCTTCAAAACATTCTGGTTCACCATAATCAGTCATCAATAAATAATACAGTGAAGGAGAGAATCGTTCAGGGGGTCTACTTAACCTGGTATATTTTCTTACAGTTGCAGGTACCTACTATTGTTCTTGATTCTCTGGTTCCTTTGGAACTTCATCTTCTTTGATTTCATCAAGCACTATGTACTCTATGTTTTCCTTTTCCACTTTCTTTCCCTGCAACTGATATTTGTACATGACCTTTTCATTGAATACTACATATCTACTGCTAATGATTTTTCATTTTTCATAATCCCACAAACGATAACCAAAATCATCAACCCCGTATCCAATAAAGGTACATTCCTTGGATTTATCCTCAAGCTTTGTTCTATCATCTTTATCAATATGGACAAATTCTTCACAACCAAAAGTTCTCAGAAATGAGTATTTTTCCTGTTTACCTGTCCATCCCTCCTCTGGAATCCCACCCTCCAAAGTGCTTGAAGGCCCTCTGTTTATTAAATAAACAACAATGTTTACGACATCTACCCAAAACTGTAAGGGCAACCCTGCATGCAGTCTCATACACCTTGCACGCTCCATGATCATTCTGTTCATCCTTTCTGACACACCATTTTCTTGTGGTGTTCCAGGAACTGTCTTCTCTCTGTGAATCCCATTGTGTGAATAGTAACTATGAAACTCCTTGCTGCAGTATTCACCTCCATTATCAGATTTGAGACATTTCAACTTTTTTTCTATATCATTCTCAACCAAAGCTTTCCACTTCTTAAAAGTATCAAACAGATCAGATTTCTGTCTAATGCAATAAACCCGAGTTTTTATAGTTGCATCATCAATAAAAGTAACATAATAATGAGAGCCACCAAGAGATTGTACCTGATCTAGTCCCCATACAGCTGTATGGACAAGCTCTAACTTTTCACTCTTCTTTTGTTTCCCAACCCTGAGAAATCTAACTTTCTTATGTTTTCCATAAACACAGTTCTCACAGAATTCCAAACTTACCTGCTTCAGATCTGGAAGCAGTTTCCTTGAGTGGAGAATCTGCATCCCCTTCTCACTCATGTGGCCAAGCCTATGATGCCACAATGTCGCACCAGTTTCTGTGGAAGCTACAGAAATAGAATAATCAATACCATCAGGACATAAATATAACGTACCTATCCTATCTCCTTTTGCTATTACCATTAATCCTTTAGTGACCTTCCACCATGTTTCTCCAAACGTAGACAAACGACCGCCATCTCCCAACTGCCCTGTTGATATCAGATTTCTTTTCATAGTAGGATGTACCTTACATCTTTTAGCAGCCATTCATTTCCATTATTTAACTTAATCCATACCTTACCCTTTCCAACAATTTTACATGGTTCATCACCCCCCAATAAAACATGTCCAAAATCACCTTGAACATAATCATGAAAGAATTTCCTATGGGGTGTAGCATGACATGAAGCCCCTGAATCTACTACCTAGTAATCACTAGTATTATCTAATGCAAGAATCAAATCATCTTGTAACACATCACTTGTTACATTTGCTTCTTGAGTAGTCTCTTGCTGCCTCTCACCTTTCTTCTTTGGTGCTCTACAGTCTTTCTTTAGATGTCCTTTCTTACCACAATTCCAACATTCTAGTTTTCTGAACTTGGACTTGGATCTTCCCTTTTTAGACTTGTCGCGATTTCTTGGGGTCCTTCCTCTCTCATTTTGTCTCCCTCTGCTCTCCATGGTCAACGCATTACCTGATGTCTCACCTGTGTTTTTTCTTCGCATTTCCTTGCGAAGAATAACACCAACAACATCATCAAACTTAAGAGTGTTTGAATTAGGGACAGAGTTACTTACAGCCATGACCAAGCTATTCCAACTTTCTGGCAGTGAACACAAGATTAGAAGATCCCTAACCTCATCATCAAATTTCACATTTACAGAACTTAACTGACTGGTAAGTGTATTAAACTCATTTAAATGATTAACAACATATCCACCTTCCAACATCTTCATATTAAATAAACGATTTATTAAAAATACCTTGTTGGAAGCCGAGGGTTTTTCGTAGAGCTTACCCAATGCGCTCATCACGCCCTTTGTTGTTTTTTCTTTCTAAATATTCAAATCCACCGACGAAGACAGGCACAACAATATTGTTCCCACTACCTTTCTGCTAAGAACCTCCCATTGTTCATCCTTCATAGCCGCCGGTTGTTTTGCTTTTCCGCCCAATGGCAGGTACAAATCCTTCTAGTATAGATAGTCCTCCATTTGCATCTTCCATAACTGATAGTTCTGGCCGTTAAATTTCTTGACCCTAAACTTTGCTTCTTCCCACCATTGCTCCCACTCGGACTAAAAACCCTTATTTCCTTCGAGTTTACCAACCAAATAGACCTTTTGGCTCTGATACCAATTATTAGAAAACAAGACAACATAGCAATAATAGATATACAATTAAATCATTAAACAAGATGCAAAACACATTAAACCCATTACAGAGAGACACAAATATAACGTGGTTCACCCAAACGATGGGATACATCCACAAAGAAATTTCCAGTCCTTGTATTACAGTCCAGAAAGATGAAGGGATACAACCTATAGCAAAACCACTGCACTTCCTCTTCACGCTCTCACAGTCTCTCTCGCACAATCAGAGAGATTTCTTACAATGCTATAATACCATACAAAGTCGTGTTACAATGCTTTCTTTTATAGGGGAAAAATACCATGGGAAAATACTACGGTTAACCCAATATCATCGGTTCACATAACTGTTGGCCAACACACATCCCAATAAAAATTCTCGGGAGCTCTGCCCCTGAACCCCCGTTTCTCGGCGGCGCTGCCCCCGAACCCCAAAGCAGGGGGAACGAGTGTACAGTACACCTGGGGTACAAACATGACTGAATGATATATCTGGATTTGGAAGATCATGCTCCACAACCAACACCACCAAGAATGGGTCCGGTGGATGATGAATATTACTTCTATAGCTTTCTTTTCTATTTTACTAAATGGAGCTCCCACCAAAATGTTCCAACCTTCAAGAGGAATCAGACAAGGGGATCCTCTATCTACATTTATGTTTATCGTCATGGAGGAAGGATTGAGCAGAGTTATCAAATATAAGTTTGAAAAGAGAGAGCTTAAGGTGATGAACCTCCGCAATGGTTCTGAAGTCATATCCCACTAGCAATTTGTGAATGATACAATGCTCATGGGACACTCATCGATGCAAGAGGCACGAGTTCGAAAGAAATTCCTAGAATCTTTTTCTAAGGCCTCTAGGCTCGAGGTAAATAATTCAAGTCTCAAGTATTTTTTTTAACACGCCCAGGTTCCACCAGCAGAACATTCTATGTATCCTGGTATTTCAAGGAAGCTCCATTCTGTCCAAATATCTCGGTGCTCTGCTTGTTGAAGGTGTGACCAGGAAAGTCTCCTGGGAGGATTTACTAGGTCGAATGAGAAGGAAACTGGACAACTAGGATTTTAGACCCCTCAATATAGCTAACAAAGTTTTGTTTGTAAAAGTTGTCCGTTAATCCATGCCCATATATCTCTTTTCCACCTTGGCAACCCCAAAATCAGTTCTTAAACAGATTAGGGAAATTCATAGAAATTTATTATTGGGAGGAAATCGTGGTATTCATGGTTGGGATTTGGTAAGTTGGGACACCTTGTGTAAACCAAAAGACCAGGGAGGTATGGGACTGAGTGACCCAGAGAAAAACTGTCAAGTTCTAGGAGCGAAAATATGGTGGCACTGGGTGTCACATAAGGACAAGCCCTGGGAAAAATTATGGCATAACAAGTATGCGCAAGAAAATCCAAAACGATGTATTATAAGGTTTAATGAAGGAATACAGGGATCACATATATGGAATTATGCTTATCTAAACAGAGGGATAATCCAACATCATAGAATTTGGGAGATAAGGGGAGGACAAGATGCCAAAGATTATTTCACGGATTAATGTCCAAGCCAGTTGGATTAGAGCTAAGGAAATGGGCCTAACTAAAATCCATCAGTTTTGGAGAGAATCTCAAAACAATGAAGAATTCTATGAAAGGCACCCACATGAATGTGGAATCAAAGATTCTCATATTAAGACACCCACTAGATTTTGGATCCCCTTCAGGAACGGTGCATTTGTATCCAAGGAGTACCCAATAATTTGAGATGGGGATATCTATCTAAAGGAACCTCTAACACTAGGGATGCCTATAACCTCACTTTCAACCAGGAAGAGACCTTGCATAGGGATTCTTGGAATATGATTTAACACTTTAATCCATGGCCCAAAATTACCACCTGTTGTAATGGATAATTCACCTAATAACCTAGGTCTAGGGGTTACCAACATACTCTAACACTTGCAAACAATTTGACTTATGAAAGTACAAAACAGGAAATAGGAAAGTAGCAGGACTTACTTGTATTAAACGAAGATTGATCCAAGCTATCTTCT
The DNA here is from genome assembly GCA_001517045.1 of Pseudotsuga menziesii. NCBI lineage: Eukaryota > Viridiplantae > Streptophyta > Pinopsida > Pinales > Pinaceae > Pseudotsuga > Pseudotsuga menziesii. The sequence goes on from LPNX010947787.1 coordinate 489,291, forward strand.
TCCCCTTTTGTTCTTCTTCCCAAGTCTCCAGGATAGTTCCTCCTTCACCTGTTAACACAGATTCTTCCAAATACAGTATGATTCATATATAAAGATGCAGGTTAGGCAAATCATATATTATAATGAAATGTAAACATTTACTAATCCAAAACACATGAAACACAATATGGAAGAAGTTCTCTGCTTTATTAACAATAATAGAGGGAGTTTAGGTTACAACCCAATGTCTGAACAAGGGACTCCTCTGTCACCAAAGGACTCTGAGTTTCTCTTCTCCAAAGATTCTGTAGACAATCCACCAGCATAACTTTGCTCTCCAAGTATTACCCCTAACACCCTCCCCAAGGTCTCTATTTATCTGAAGGAAATGAGGTAGTTCTCGAAGGTTAGGGAGGTTATAGCAGTTAATGGGATTAAGGTAAATGAGTAAACAAATCTCCCATTAACTCGTGTTTTTAAATATTAATTTTGAG
>LPNX010947787.1:507478-550661 GCA_001517045.1 Pseudotsuga menziesii
ATAAATCCTTGTCATTTATAATGGGAGAAAAATAGCTCATCAATTTATTAATGAATCTTATAGATCTTCTCGAACAAAAGTTATTGTTGAAGCCACCACAAAATTCTTGAGAATGAACACTTGTCTTTTAACTTAATATAGATACCATTAAGATATCTTGGACACAAAAGATGACTCTTAGGCATTTGGGTCAAAATGGCGTTTGTATGACCCTAGTCCCTAAAACAAGCTTCAAACCATCACATAGAACTACATCATTAAAATATAAATGAGATAGACCTACATCATTAAAATATAAATGAGATAGGTGTATCATTAAGAAATTTTACATACTAACATGGATATGAGATAATATAATTTAATATTACAAAAATCACATTCCATTAATGAAATATTGAAACACAATAAATACCTTATAGATAAAATATTTGACCTCCAAATATTATTAACTATTTAAACTTCCAAAGGGACAATTGAATATCAACATAGCTTATCACCATTCAATGGAATAACAAAAAATAAGCGGTCACCAAATGCTCGAAAAGTTACTTGGACTACTTGCGTCAAACATGCCACAACGTATCACTCCAACCATGATCTTTTAGTCTCAATAGAAGGAATAGTCTAGGCTCAAAATAAATATTATTATGTGTGCTTTTCCAGCATTAATTTGGAAATTGGCTGTAAACGAAATAGATTAGTGTAGTTATGCATTAAAATCCGAAATCTTATACCTGTTTCAGCCTTATTACTCTGGAAATTGATTCTGAGAAAATAGACAAATAAATGGCTTGAGCTATAGCTACTCTCGTTTCGTAGCCTCCTCCACATAGAACACTTGTAGGAATACATTAATTAATATTTTCAACTATTTCATGCTGATGGTTTTTGATTAGCTAAATATCACGAGTCAAAAGATATTAAAGAACAACAAATGTGCCATAATTTAGTCTTTTTATTCATAATTGTTTAAGATCAAAGAAAAAGAAGAAGAAGATGAAGATGATGAAGATGATGGAACATAGAATAAGCATGTTGATTCCTTGGGAAATGGGATGCCTTCTCATTATTAAACAAATGTATATATAGGACTACATAATAGAAAAATAATGGGTCAAAAAATACTATGGGTCACTAATTCTAAATAAGGTGACCAAATCAACTACTTAACTAACCAACTAATTACCGCAATATTAACCATAGTGCACCATTGAGATTACAATTCTTAACACACCCCCTTAATCTCAATTGGTAAAATACACTTAGCATTATCAATGCGAAAGGATTCCTGTTGGTCTATCTCTTAGCTAGGCTTACATTTCATTCAAAAATTTCTTTTTTCCTTTCTTCATTGATGTGTACTTGGAGTTCTTCTTCTATTTTTTGGATCTTGACGTGCTAAGTAGATGTTCTTCCAGATCTTCTTTCGCTTCTGGAACATAGTTCAAGTCATCTTCTTATGTTTCAACATGATTTTTCTAGTTGTCATGTTTACCTAAACACTTAAATTTTTTGTTAGAAAAAATATGAATACATTTTATCTTTTCTTAGAGAGCATTCACGTCTTCTTGTTCCTCATCAATGGAATCTACTTCATCATTTTCATAAAGTGTTGCAGCTTCTATGTGTTATAATTCAAAAACAAAGAACTAACAAGAAACAACATCATAGACAAGTATTTTCATGTGGTAAAACTCCATAAGGGGAAACATCCATACATACAAATTATTGAGCTCATTAATGAAGAACGAGATATTACATGACGAACTTCAGCCTCACAGACTACTATTACATTACGTATCCCAACCATGCACTATATACTTCATGAAATAAGTTACATGAGTGAAAATGCTATCAGTTATGCCCGTTATGAATTTTTTTTGTAAACACCTTAGATTAGTTGTCAATATTAACAATCTCCACCTTGACAATAAAATTTTCTAATACTTTTCCGAAGACTATTCATCCCCTTTTTTTCAAGCAAATAGAAGTTACACACCATCATAACTTCTCTAACAATACTGGTTTTGTAAACATATCTCCACAATTTTCTTGAGTATGAGCATTTTTCAAATCTACTTGATCTTCACTAATGTCTTGCCTTACAAAATGATACTTTACATCAATATGTTTAGTATTACTATGATAAACAAGATTTGTAGCCAAATGTATAACACTTTGACTGTCACCGAATACATGCACACTATTCTGCAACCTTCCAATTTCTCTAAGTAGACCTTTCAGCCAAATTTTCTCTTTGCAAGCATGTGAGGCAGAAATGTATTCAACCTCTGTAGTGGATAAAACAATTGTTTCCTGAAGCTTTGACAACCAACTTATAGCTCCATCTGCAAGAGTAAAGGCATAACCTAAAGTAGACCTTCTCTTGTCCAAATCAACTACAAAATCTGGATCAACAAAACCACAAACATAGTTATTGTTATTATTAAAGGTGATACAATAGTCACTTGTGCCTCTTAGGTACCAAAGCACCCATTTCACTGCATTCCAGTGTTCTTTTCCTGGATTTCCCATGTACTTACTAATACCACCTACTTCATGTAAAATATCAGGTCTAGTACACACCATTGCATACACTAAACATCCTACTACATTGGCATATGGTACATGACACATATAATCCTTTTCTTCAACACTACTAGGACATAAATATGAAGAAAGATTAAAATGGGAAGCCAAAGGAACATTCGCATGCTTTTCCTTATTCATTTCGAATCTTACAAGTATTTTCTCAACATACTTCTCGTGCGAAAAACTAAGCTTACCATTTCTCTTATCTCGATGTATTTCAATACCCAAGACTTTTTTACTAGGTCCAAGATCCTTCATATCAAAATTCAACCTTCAACCTGTTAATTTTGTCCATGCTTTTGCTCACAATAAGCATATCATCAACATACAACACTAAGATAATGAATACGTCATTCAACCTTTTGAAGTGTAAACAATAATCATATTCACTTCTAGTATAACCTTGGCTCAACATGAAAGAATCAAACTTCTTATACAATTTCCTAGGCGACTGTTTCAGGCCATACAATGATCTCTTAAGCTTGCAAACTAATCTTCCTTTATGATGCTGCACAAATCCTTATGGTTTTTCCATATAAATCTCCTCATCTAAATCTCCATGTTACAAAGTTTTTTTAACATCTAGTTTCTCTAACTCCAAATCAAGCAATGCAACTAGTGCTAACACAATAAAAATAGATACAAACTTGAAAACTGGTGGAAAAAATCTCATGATAGTCAATATATTCCATCTAAGAGTACCCTTTTGGGACCAATCTGGCTTTGTATCTTTCTGTAATGTCCCCAAAAATTGAAAGAAAAAAAATTCATTAGGCTAGTATGAACTACCTAGGCATGGACATTATTGGACTTGTGGAATATAATGTACACTCAATGTACCACTGATTTATCATAAGATGTTCTTACGTTTTACTTCTTTCTTTCAATTATGTTTGTTACTGTATATTTTCATTATGATGTCGTAAATCTAAATTACTAGGCTATTCTCATGTGTTTACATTGTGGTGTAAGTGTAGTTACTTTGATTATGTACTTCTTTACTATCAGCATGAGTTAAATTATTATTTACATGTTCTAACTTAACTTTGTTCTTGGAACCAAAGTGGGCAGAGTGGCGGGACTAGTTCTCCCATGTAACTGACTGAGAGGTAAAGTTTCTACTTGTATAGTGGGCTTACTTAGTTCAGTTTGAACTAAGGCACTCTTAACTTGTTTATGTGCATGTGTACTTACACTCGCAGCTAGTGACAACTACTGATTATTATTATCACTCCGTACATACTTGGTTTAGTGACAAGGTAATTACCACGTTTATCCCTTTTAAGATCTAGACTGCTTATCTAAGTGACACTTATTATTCATTATGAGTTACTGATCAATTGTTCATATTTTAGCCTAGATGTATTTCATATTTATTTTATTAAGGGTATTGACATATCTCGTTATTTCTCTTGGCAGGTTTACCAACCTTTGTTTAAAGACCAACTCTTGGCTCTATGAAAACAATGGTTACCATGGAATAATTCATATGCCATGGTTCTAAGCTTATTACCTAAGGAGGAAGATAAGCCAAGGTTTAAAGGCTTAACGCCTAAAGGAAAAGATAACAAAGGGTTTAAAGGATTAGCGCATAATTTACACAATGCATATAATACCTTATGCCTTGCATTAGAATTTGGGGTAGAAAATATATACCATGGTCTAAACGTTACACATTGGGGTTTTAACATTATGCAATGGAAAAGGTGGCAAACGATATTGTGTCGTTTACAAACTATAGAGATGTGGGTTTTAACATGGATAATGGACACCAGACTGGTGCCATTATTGCACCTTGGAGTTCATGGAGACCCAAGCTTAGGGCTTGGCTCACGATGGACTTTGGTCATTTGCTCTATTTGTTGGTTGTTTGGTCTCATCTCTATGTAGCGGGTGAAGGCGACCCCTGGGGCATCGAAGGTATGGTATCGTTCGGCTTCACTGTGCTGTCGTTGGTTTGTTTCTTACTATGGATAATCATACTTCTCATTCTCGTTGTTGTGTTGTGGTAGCAGGTGACATGTTTGGAGAGAATGTGTATGGCTCGTAGCATGACTGTGAGGCACGGTCCAGCATTACCAATATGGTAAGCCTACTATTCAAGTTGTACTTGCCACCTCTTGAACTTAATCTTGGGTTTTAACTTGTCGAGGTTGGGGTTTGGGTTATGGAGTTTTGTTGGCCTTCAGGTCTGTATTTAAATGAAATGGAATGTAATGTAAATAGGGTTTTAAGCCGTGAGCCAAAACTTGAGACCTTTAATAGGCTCTGCGTGTAAATGGTGATTCCGAGGTTTTTATGTATAAATGTACAGAGTGGATGCATCATTGCATGCAATGGTGCCACAACCATTGGATGACTGTGTATACTTGATTTAAGACTTAATATTTTGGGTATGCAAATCTATGCTACGTTGTTTGTTATTTAAACTTGGGTTTTGGTGTGGCATTTGCCTTCGTGGTTGGACTATGTGGAATCATTTCCATTATTAGCTTAGTTATGATAAATAGAAAAGTTGACAGCGTATGGCTTGGGGCCATGCCATGGATGGCATAGGCGCTTGCCATGGAAGCTGTGAAATTGTAGACTATTTAGATTTTACATTTTGTTTTTTGTAAAGTACAATGTGGAAAGTAGAGAAGTCGTGAGTACATTTCTAGATGGCTATCGTTGTTGTAGGTGGATTCATTAACTGTGCAAGATAGTTATATATATTTACTGTGTAGTTTATTTATAAGTCGTGGCTTTGTAAATGTAGCGTATAGATTAGTAAAGGTATTATGACCTCTGTGTAATGAATTTCTGTTAATGTTACAACCCACATACACTCTGTATATAGCATGACCTTGATAAATATAGAACGACTCTACATGATTCGAATCTTGGTCGTTGTGGATACAATAAGTTGTAATAAATGGGTGGTTGCGAATTGGGGCTTTAAGTGCCCATAGGATTTGATTCCTGTCATATCTTGTATAATTACTTGAACTATGTAAGCAAAAAGGAAATGGTTGTCTACAAGATTCGTTCCTGCGACCTCAATGTAATTACATGGTTTTAATTTTTTATATGAAACGAAGTAGGGTTTATTGAAATGATTACTGCGTATAAATTATAATGTGGATTTTATTCAGGCCTTGTAATTTATGGATGCAATTCTTATGGTGCATATTTATAATATTATAGAGCTGTGGATTTAATTAGAATAAGGAACTTAATCTTTAGACCAATGAATGGTCTCGATAATTACTCTGTTTATTTGCTTATGATGATTTTATTTTAACGGAAATGGTTTGGTATTTAGCGTATATTTAGTTATGCAGACCTTGAAAGGTCTTCTTTGATTTTTATCTTAGATTTAATATTGTGCTGATAGATAGATTTATAATTCTGTTTTATAACTATTAGTATATATATATACCAATAGTATAATGGTTAGTTTTCTTGTTATTAGAAGTAGATGATACTAAATTAAATCTAGGTTTTAATGGCAGCATAGATCTGAACTAGTAATTATTCAAACATGGCTCTGTTGACAAATGAAACATGTCAGTAGAGTATATAGGCCAAAGAACAGATAGGTAATAGATCTAAATTAAAACCTAGTTTGCAATTAACACAGTTTCAATAGTTAAAGTAATACAAGAATAAAACTAGGGTGCAAAACCCTTGATAAACAGTTATAATTGAATTTAAAATTTGCAGAAGTAAACTAATGAATAACCCTAGATAAATATAGCAGAAGAAGTAAAGCACATCCTAGGGTTATAATTTCAATTGTAAACCCTAGAAGATTTAAACAGAAATAAAAAACATAGGGTTAGAACATATAATGTGAACCCTTGCCTAATTCAGCCAGCTTTTATTCTAGAAAAGTAGAATAAACAGTATAGGATCTCATACCTGCAATCTGAAGCTTCTTTAATGGCTGAACCTGCACACTCAAATAACCAACATTAACAATTCATAGACAGATCTGACCTCTGTATTAGATGACCGAATCACTTGGGAACTACCACGTTCCACCCAACCATGACCCGAAATCGTTCCTGGTTTCAATCTGGATCCCCCCAAGATGGACTCCAACATGCAAGTAGCTTAGAGCTCTAAGGTAGGGTTTCCTATCTGGTATATCAAGTATGGATTGGTTCCCCTTTTCCTTCCAAGAAATTGTTCTTCAAGAATTCACTTGAGAGCAAAACAGGCAAAATAATGACTCCCACAAGATAGATCAGAACCCCAATCCTTTCCTTGGCTTGAGACTTTATAGACAGACTTTTCAGTCAAAGGGAAAGTTAAATCAAGAAACCTTGATTTCTTGATTTAACCTTTTTTAATTAATTTGGGGTAGTTTTTAATACTTTAACTTAGGAACTTTCAAGTAGCTCCTAATTAGACTTTTGTAGGTATTGCACTATTTATTATTTTTTAATAATAAATAATAATGGATGGAGCTTTTCTTTCTTTCTTTCATCATTAATATTATTACTATATGTATTCTTTATACATACCATGTATAAAATACATAATAATATAAAATTTGTGAATATCTGTCTTTGGGCATCATATACCATGATCCTTAGACTTAATGACACTTCTACATTAAGGTCAAATAGGTAGATGGTTAGGTTTACTAGGATAGGAAACTCTAAACATCCTTTCATGTTGGATTCCCTCGTATAACATGGTAGTTCTTCAGTACTTGATGAGAATACAGAAATTCGAAATTTCATTTAATCACTTATAAAAAGTCTGATGGGATCAATATTTTTCTCGAGTCATTTTCACTCAGAAATTATTAAATTCTTTTCAGTAACCCCTAGCGCTTACCAGATCCCATACTCAACGCTTAAACAAGGAGTTACAAACTTAGTGCAATTCTAGAGCCCTTAACACTAATTCTAGGATGTACTTGTATGATACACCTAGGGATACAATGGCCAAGGATCCGATGCTCTAGATTTTATGCTCAACATCAACATGGAAGGCTCCAGGGATTATGCCCAACACTTCCAATTATCTTTTTATGTGTTACAGAGCTTCTCTCTCAACATAAATGTAAGTGCTCATGTGCTCTAGAGCTTCTTTCTCAACACAAAATATTAATTACCCATGTGCTCCAGAGCTCCTCGCTCAACAAAAAACATTAAATACCTATGTACTCCAGAGCTCCTCGCTCAACACAAAACACCTCATCAATCATGTGCTTCAGGGTCCACGCCCAACACAAACAAGCATATATATACCATCACTAATTGGGTTACACCCAATATATAAAACATATCATCATGTTCATATGCAGTGGGGGTCTTTGACCCAATATATTAAAATAAAATATCAAGATAACATCATAATAAATAGGCTCATGCCTATAAGTGTTAGGTCCAAAATTCGGGATATTACACTTTCAACCTTACCATCAACTCATTTCATCAATTTGAAGACCCACTTACATCCAACAATTTTTCTATCTTCGTGGAGTTCAACCAATTTCCATATCTTGTTTTTCTCAAGAGAATCCATTTCTTCTTTCATTTCCATGTTCCACTTAGCATTGTCAACACAATCAATGTCATCGTACAAACAAGAAGGTTCTCCATCATCAATAAATAAAACAAATGAAACAAAATCAGTATAACTCTTAGGAGGATTTCTCTCCCTTGTTGATCTTCTTGGTTTAGGTTGTGGGGTTTCCATATTTCCTTGAATTTCTTCATCTTCTATGACTCCTCTCTCACCAGAAACTTCTTCTTGCTTATTTGATTCATGAGAAGATTGGTTTATTCCTGTTCCACATCAACTCTTACATTTTCATATTTAATGAGAGAATGTTCATAAAAAATAACATTTCTTCTAATGAAGATCTTGTCGGCAGTAGGATCCCACAATCTATATAATTTTGTTAGATCATCATATCCACCAAAAATGCACTTATTTGATCTAGGGTCTAACTTAGAACACTGATTTTTAGGAGTAAGTGCATAAGCTTCACAACCAAAGATTTTCAAATTTGAATAATCACAAGGATGACCAATCCATATCTCTTCCAAAATTTTACAATCTATTGCCATTGATGGTGACTAATTTATTAGATAAAAAGCAGTAGAAATAGCTTCCGCCCACAACTCTTGCCCCAAATTAGCATTACTAAGCATGCTCCTTGCTCTCTCTAGAAGAGTCCTATTCATGCGCTCTGCAACGCCATTTTGCTAAGGAGTGTATACATTAGTTTTATGTCTTCAATCCCTTATTTTTCACAATACTTTTCAAACTCTAAAGAAGTAAACTCACCTCCATTATACATCCTTAAACAATTGATTGTCGTGTTAGTTATTTTTCCCACCATAACTCTAAATTGTTTAAACGTGTTAAACATATCAACTTTTCTTTTTAGGACATAGACCCAAACCTTTCTAGAAAAATCATCTACAAATAATACATAATCTACTACTCCCCCATAGGAATTGGTAGGATACGAACGCCACAAATCAGAACGAATGTAGTCGAGAACATCTTTACTAACATGACTACCTCCTTTGAATTTTTGTCTACACCGCTTTCCCAATATACAATGCCTACTAAACCCCAAATTTAGATTTTTCAATTTTTGAAGCAATTTATAATTCATTAATACATGAAGTCCTCTTTCACTCATATTACCAAGACGTTGATGCCATAACTGAGTGGATCATGACTTCTCTTCATATTCTAATGTTGTATCATTAACTTGAGTTCTTCCAACCCTTTTGTAAATATTGTTAGTTCTGTGCTTTCATGACCATTAAAGCACCCTTAGATACTTTTAGTACTCCCCTTAAACCTGTAAACTTGTGACCACAAGAATCCAACACTCCCAAAGAAATTATTTTTTCCTTTAATTTAGGTACATGTCTAACATCTGTAAGTGTTCTTATAAATCCATCAAATATTTTAATTTTGAGACTTCCAACCCCAATAGTCTTACATGAATGATTGTCTCCTAAAAGAACTATTCCATCATTAACTATTTGATATGAAGCAAACCAAACTTTACGAGGACAAATATGGTGCAAAGCACCATAATCTAATAGCCATTCTTCATTATACTAAGAAACATTACAAATGGACAAAACCTCATCGATAATACTTGACTCGAAATTAACTGAATTTGCCTCAAATTTGGAGTCATCTTTCTTGGATTCTTGTCTTTTCCAACAATCCTTCTTGAGATGACCAGTCTTGTTAAAGTACCAATATTTTAATTTTGTCTTTCTACCCTTCGATTTAGACCTCAAAGTACCTCTTGATTTTTCTCCTTTCTCTTTTTATTGACCTATAACAACCAAAACTTATGGCAAAGAGGTTTTAAGACTAGATTTCTTCCTTAATTCCTCAAACAACAATGATCCAACGAGATTGTCAAATTCGAAGGTATCAATTGTACTAAGGCTAATGGAAGAAAATACTTAACCTCAAGATGTAGGTAAAGTACATAAAGATTGACAACTTTATCTTCATCATTAACTTTAAAAGCCATACTATTCAACTGACAAATAAGAGTGTTAAAAACATTCAAATGATTTGCTATCTTTGTACCTTCTTTCACTCTCATGCCATAAAGCTATCGCTTCAAGTAAATTCAGTTTGTCAAATATTTCATCATATACAAACTTTCTAACTTGCTCCATAGGCTTGCTGCTGATTTTTCTCCAAAAATGTTAAATAATACATCATCCGCAAGAAATAATAAAATTGCGCTAAGTGCTATGGCATCTAATTCCTGTCATTCATCATGTGTCACAGTTAGAGGTCTCTTTTTCTTACCGTCTAAGGATTTATGTAACCTATGTTATACTAATAGATCCCGCATCTTTAATTTCCATAGTTCAAAATTAGTTTTACCATTAAATTTTTCAATTTCAAACTTTGTGCTACACATTGTTGTGAAAAAATTGTGAATTTTTTTTAATAATTTCTTTTATATATATATATGTATATATATATATATATATATCATTGAAAAAAAACATAGGCTCCTTTCTTGAGCAATGGGATTTCTTTCTCCAGCTCCCATGGACTTCCAGTAGTAGCGTAGCCTTCATGACCTCGCTTCTCCATGGTGGCTACAACTTTCTCCACGCTCTGACTACTACCCTCTTCTTCACGTGCAAGCTACAATCTCACAGTTGCAGTCTTCCACACGGGCTCTCTTCTCCCTCCTCTACAGACACGTGAATCACCACATCATTGGCTTAACATGACCAAACAGTAGCAATGGTGGTTCTCCATGTAACTTATTTTCACCTTGGTGGCTGTCTCCGTGTGCAAAGGCTCAACTTCCTCTCCTCTCTATGGTGACTCTCCATAAATTCTCCACGCAGAGCTCTTTCCTCATTTTCTTGTTCTCTCTAGAGGAAGACCTCTCCACAGTCTTGTTCTTACCCGCATCCAGCTTTAGCAGTCAACAACTTAAATGCTCCCTCAACAAACACGAGATTCACGGGAGGGTTTAGTAACCAACAACAACATGGTTCCCATGTGGCAGCAGATGAGAAACTTGTCTATAGGATAAACCTTCACATCCATCAATGGTCGAGACTTTTCTCGAAGAATGTGATGAACAACACTCCAACATCAGCTCAACATGATCGTCAGCGATGGTTCACTTCAACAGCGTCCATAAATGGCAACAATGGTTCGATAATCATTCTTCCTTTCTATAAACTTCCTCTACACGGTTCAACAATGGATGCAAGAAAAACGACGAACTCATAGCTCTGATACCACTTGTTATAATTTAGAAACAAAGAACTAATAAGAAACAACATCATAGACAAGTATTTTCATACGGTAAAACCCCATAAGGACAAACATCCATGTAGACAAAACATTGAAGCTCATTAATGAAGAATGAGAGATTACACATGACACTATTGCATTAAGTATCCCAACCATGCACTATATACTTCATGAAATAAGTTACATGAGTAAAACTTATGAAAACTTCCCGAAAACACATTAGATTAGTTGTTAATATTAACCCTATGCTCCTATCAACTATCTCTTTCTCTAAGAGACAATCAATCACCTAATCAATCATGCCACTCAATAAGTTGCCTCATAAAAACAGTCTATCTTCCTCTTCACTAAACGCTTCTTTGAGTATATCCCATGCTCTTTTTGGAGTATAAGCTTATGCAATGTAATGAAAAATGGAACAATCTACACTATCTTGTATGAGACTTAAGGCAACAACTTGTCTTTTGTCTTTCTGCAATTCTGTCAAAGCTTTAAACTCTTGTTGAATAATATGATCCTCTTCAACTAAGAAATGCCACAAATCTTGTGAACTTCACAATATACTTACCTTTAATGCCCTACTATCATAATGGTCTCCATCAAATATTTGTCATAATCCTTTTAGTGTGAAGAGATTTCTTACCTCTTCAATCTCTTATGGTAGCTCCATCATCTTCAAGATTCGATCTTCTCTGGTATAATTTGTGTGCTTTCCACTTTGTGAAAAAGAGTAAACCCAAAAACAAAAGGAACCAATCAACCCATAACCTCTGATACCATGTTAATGATAACAAAACCAAAAGATTACATTTCTTAGCCATAATCAATTCTGATGCTATTAGTTTTATTTGGGAATTAGACATATTTGTTCCCAATGTTAATAGCAATGCTCTAGCTTGTGGAAGGAAAGGTATCAGTTCAACGCTTGGTGACTGTCGAGTATAAAAAGTGCAAGATCAACGGGATGATGTGCGATATCTATCATGTGTGAAGGATCTCCTTTATTGGTTGGGGGCCCAGATTTATCCTCGTGGTATTGAGTAATCCTCTTCTTTGTACTATTTTATCCTCTCGTCGTGGTAAAGACGAATCCAGGTTTACATCTACTCCTCAAGTCTCTGTACTTCATATTAATCAATCTCTTTGTTATTCGAAGCCATGGGCCCCTCTACTGCCCAAGATGTAGTGTCTGGATTTCAGATGGCTTTCATTCTTGCTTCTCGCATATTGTCTCGATTTGACATTACAAACATGAACCCTATCTTCACGAGATACGCGACAGCAGATTCAATATAATGGATGACCTTCTTAAATCTATTCACTTCTACTGTGACATCATCATTGTGACGTCCAACGCAGAGCATATTGCTACGTAAACCTGCCTTTTATATTCTTTATTTGACTACACAGTCGATGNAAATTCCCTCTACGTGGTTGGTTCATGTTGTCGTTCTTTTTAATAAAAAGTAGATCAATGTTAAACAATTACAATATATCTATTTAAGATTACAGTAGATTCAAATATCAATTTGATATAAAAAATCTTTTGCATAATAATTTGAGGAGGCGTACACACCCTATGCTTTAATGGTTTTATGAAGTACATATTGATTATATTTTTTATTAATTCATTTTATATAAAAATTGTTAATACTATCAAAGGAGCCTATTCGCATTATGGATAGTTTTGCTCACGTTGAGGAGTTCATTGATGAATCGAGGATAAATGTTAAATCAACCCCATGATGTGCGATATCTATCATGTGTAAAGCATCTCCTTTAATGGATTCGGGCTCTATCATGTGGCGAGCAATACTTTTCATGCAGCAGAGTAATTAATGCGATGGCGGTTGCACTGTTAGCTGTAGGATCGCTCTTTAGAAAGGATCCGACGGCAGACAATGCTACCGCTGTCGCATTAAATACTCTGCTGCATGCAAAGTGTGAAGCATCTCCTTTATTGGTTTCGGGCCCTAGAGGGCAATCATCTTCTTTGTACTATTTTATCCTCTCCTCGTGGTAGAGACCAATCCACGTTTACTGGATTCCAGATGGCTTCATTCTTGCTTCTCGCATATTGTCTCGATTTGACCTTACAAACATGAACCCTCCCCTCAGGAGATAAGGGACAGCAGATTCAATGTAATAGATTACCTTCTTAAATCAATTCACTTCATGCGCTCTTCCCACACAGTGACATCATCCTTGTGACGTTGCCTACTTTTTTTTTTTTTTAATTTGAGTACACAATCGATGGCCATTACTAATTGGAATAGAATCTGGGTTAAAGTTTGAAGGTCGATTTGCCCAAACTGACCGAAAGCTTCTACTTCTACTGTTTGTGGAGCCATATACGTCATTTTCCTGAAATCGTACTTCAATTGGCCTCCAGATTCCCTCTACGTGGTTGGCTTATGTTGTGGTTTCTATTTCTATGGAATTTTCTCATGGTCTTCTAAATATTCTAAATGTCTGGTTATGTTTTGGTTAAATACTCTTTCTCTGATTTTTTACTCATAATATTCAAAACGTCGTCATTTACATCTGGATTCGATATATTTGTGTGCATTAAATGTACACGAATCACGATTCTGTTCAATCATCATGTGAGGAAGGTAGCGCCATTCGGAGCCGTTCGATCTGTAAATGGCAAAAATGGCAGAAATCTTTATTTTGCATATTTTGTTTTTTAAGAGTGCTAAAAATATGCAACGAGGTGATCGAAACAAATTTGCAACTTTTGTATTCTACGATTAGTGTCGAATCATATTTAAAATGAAATTAAAAGTAATCTTCGCCTGGTTGGATGTTTGGTTTTAACAAATTTAGTATATTTTTACTAGTAGTATTTATTTTCTCTAAATATAAATTTTACAATAAATAAATAGAATTTGTTGTTTAATATATATTTTTATAAAAATTAGAAAAGTTTGATCAAATATATAAATAATTTTGTATTAGAATAATAAAAATTAATACATAAACATAATTCCTATAATTTTATTGATAAATTCACGAGTTATAAGAGTTATAAGATGTGAGAGATAGGGATGCTAGAATTTTATTGATAAATGAAGTTAGGGATGCTAATGGTTTTTCTTTTTGTTTTCTTTATTAATTTTGTAAAGATATATTTTGTATTTAATTGTAAATTAAATTCATAAATATTACGCTTATGTATATGTATAGATATAAGAAATAAATTATGAAAAAAAATTAATGGAAAGGGAATTTATTTGTAAAATCAAATATATAGTAGGTATCAGAAATATTAATTTATTAAATTTGTATCAATTTTTTTATATTTTATAAATTTGAAATATTAACCAAATTTTATATGTATTTAATAATTAACTATTTATGAAAGTTAAACTTATACAAGTAATTTTCTTTTCTAGTTTTATTCTCTAAATTTAACCATTTACAAATAATATTATTAAATTAGATAATAACAAGTGTGCTCAACCACAAATAAAGTGGTAGGTAAATGCCTACAGGCGCAACCAACCACTTAGTTTAACCACTTAGTTTTGTCAAGATAGTTGAACCTTAGACAAAGACTAAAATTTATATAATTCTATATCCATTATTCATAGGAGATTGCTCGAGTTAATATAAGCACAAAGCAAATACTGTTTAATAATAATAATAAACTAATATGAAAAGACAAAAACAAATTGTTTCTCGTTTAAATCTTAATCAAGATGCTTTTTTAAGCATAACAAGATACAACTCTACCATGAAATGAATCAGTGTTATACACTTATTACTCTAAATAATATCTAAATGCCTATGGACATAACAATACTCTTATAAAATAGAATTTAAATACGTCAAAAATCAATTATAGAGATAAAATTTCAATAAAAAAAATACACATCAATATCTCTACAAAATAGTAAAATTGATTAAACTAAATTAAGTGAAATTGTAATACTATTATTAATTTAAAAATATTAAACAAATATTTAAACTGAAATTAATAATCTAATAAGTTTTAACAAGTCCTGGGGAGGCACGTGCGGGTGGGATTATCTTTGATCGTGGAGGAAATAAAGTGACAACTTATTCCTAGGGGATTGGATGAAAAACCAACAACGAAGCTAAATGGCTAGCCCTTTACCTTGGTATGGAACTTGCCAAAAAGGAAAATATCAGAAATATCGTCGTCTTCGGAGACTCTAAACAGATCATTCAGAAAATGAGGAAAGGCTACAACTCAGGAGCAACCAATTGTAAAAGGTTGTAAGAGCGCATTAGCAGAATGTGTACCACTCTTCACGTCACTTACTACCACATCCTAAGGAAGAATAACGGTCTCGCGGATAAAATGGTAAATCAAGGAGTTAAGAATAAGACGGGAATTGCCTCAATAAGAGACCAACATCACCACAAGTATGTTCCTTAGTTCTCTTTCTCCTAGGGGGTTTTCTTACCTACTCTCCTCCACCCCCCTTGCCGCCCTCCCTCTCTACATTCCGAACATGCGTCCTATGACGTGACAGGCTTCGAAATCCTCTCTTCTTCCTATACATTGAAATCCTCAGTGAATTTTCTGCACACTCCGCATGATCGACGACCATTATGAACTACATGTCTCATTCCCCCGGGATCTCTATCGATTTGGATATCTTCCCTCTTCTCTTCACTCCTTCGGAAGAACATATCACAATCCTTTTTGTTGGTCTGCTCAGCTCCCAGACTGATAGTGAACTGTCTCACCAAATCGTCGAAGAAGTCCCAGCTCCACCGTGGTTATTTTAGGATCAGTTGTCCTTCACCAACGCCTCGCTCATATCATGTATAATTTCTTCTTGTATTTTTCATTCTCCTTCGTGGCCTCACTTAGTTATGCAGGCACATAAAATAATGGATTCATCCAAGGACATCGCAGAAATCAAGTCCTCCCTTGTAGACTTGCAAAGTGGAATGCGTTGGATTTTTAAGTTGGTCGGCACTAGTGTCAACAGTAGCAGAAATGTTGCAGCAGATGCTAAATACATCTCAAATCAGCTTGAGTGCCATGCATCCAGAATCGACGACAAAACTAGAGACCTGCACATGACCTAATGTGGAAAGTCGACATTGTCAAAGAGGACATTCAGAAGCTTACTAGCATGACTCAATGCAGTCATTTCCAGGACTCCCCTGCTATTGGAGATTTACAGATGGAAGAACCGTCGGTTAGCCAGACGACCCATGGGCAGTAAGCTCAAAAGTTTTAGGTCTTTCTCTCATGGTTATATATGTTTTTTTGTGTATTGTTGAAAAATCAATTTGTAAGAAAGTACCCTTCCATGGGTTTAACTTGTTTCAACAAGAAGTCTAGAATCATTTTCTTTTATGTTTATAGCTTAGAAGCCTATGTTTGTCCTTCTATAGTAACTAACAAATTTTGGATTGAGACCTTGTAAGGATCGGTGTGCTCAGCCTTTTTTTATATACACAAAATTTTCACGAGTTTCTGTTAAAAATAAATAAAATACATAACAAGTTGTTTATAAATTCCAAACACATAATCTTATTAAAATATTTTAATTAAAATATTACAAAATTATAAACACATAATCTTATTAAAAGGTTTTGATTAAAGATTAGAAAATTAAATATTAAATTGATAATTGTTTGAATTTAAAATAAATATGACTATGAATTAAATATTTACTATAATTTTAATATATTGAAATTCAATGTTACTGTAAAATTGTTTTTGGATTATTGAAATCATTAACACAATTATAGTGATATACTTTATTTTTATCGAATAAAATAACAAGAGCCACTAGGTGGTAATGTCACCGCAATTGCTAAAATTTATTGTTAGAAGACAAATGCTATAGAAATATGGTACTTTTGCCACAAAATTGCCACAAGATTTCATAACCATCCAACTCCAAGTTTCCCACCATGAATGAACAGATCTCAAAAACATACTTCATGGGTTTTCAAGCTTTTATTTTTACAAGCGATAACAAGTTCTCCTATTAAAACTTTATACGAAATTCTTGTATATAGGTAAGTGATGATCATGCTTTATTTTTGATAAATCACATATTACATTTTATTTATTTTTGATACATCACATATTACATTTTATGTGGAAAGTTCCATATTTAAATGGCTTTAGGCATATTCATAATACATACTATGTTAGGTTGATATTGATATATATGTAGGTTTTAAGCTTATGTTAAGTTGATATTAATATATATAGATTTTAAGCTTATTTTGAATAATGTTATTTATTTGTTTTAATAAAATACATTATTTCAATTCGAAAAAAAACTCTTAAATCCCCTAGTAGAAAAGAAATGCAAGCTATATCTTACTACAATAATGGCCAAGGACAATGACATCGATTATAATTTTTAATATGAATTACAATATACAATGTTTCTTAAATAAAGCCAACGTGATATTTGTATCATCTACTTCTACTTGTAAGTTTCAGAAGTACTTAATATCAAATTCTAGTATGATATTCGAGAAATATTTCTGTGTATAAAGCAATCTGGGAATAGAGTTCATTTATTTCTGTAAAAGTATCCATGTGGAATAGTTCAGATATCCGAGTCTGTTTTTTATGGTTATAGTCTTAGTTACAGACGCTGTAAATCCACTAGTGTTGTCTCTTGAGAGACCTGTAGGATATCCTTACGCCCCAAACTATTCCTTTACTGCCTGATTCTGGTAAGTGTTCCATGGATCCTTCAATGGACTCTGTAGGGCTTACTTCCGTGGATTGCCAATCTACCGATCAAACTACTGTTTCTTTAACTGAAATAAAATATTTCTTTCAGAATTCTGCAGCTTCATCATCCATAATAACCATCGATGCTACAATACCTTCCCCTGATTGGAAACTGCCCGAGATATTACCTTATAAGGTTTATAAAATGAAATGGTGGCAGTATAAATCCTGCACACAAATTAAAATCAGTTCTTTGGACATCACCTTCACTGACTAGGAAGAGCCCATTCACATTAATTTAATTGACAAAGACCAAATTGATTGGGAAAAAACAAAAGGTTACAAATATGCGCATCTAGGTGCTGTCAAATTAGGACTTGGTCCGTTAGTATGACCTTATATGAATGTGTCTTCCTTGTGTTGTGTTTTGGATACCCGCCACTTAGATTTTGCTGATGCTTTAATTTGAGGTTTTGAAGGCCCCTTGCACAATGGCCCATTTTTTGGTACTATCTTTCCTAAGTATTCTGTAAGCCTTGATGACCCCTACATCTATGATTTACTCAAGGCCTATATTCGTCCCTTAGGATTTAAAATGGACACTAGCTCTAAAATCATCCAACTTAAATCGTTGGTTGTAATCCGCTTTGGAAATGATTCCCTTCCACCTCTTACCCCTAAAGTCCATGAAAGCTCATGCCTACTAAGTATGGTAGAAACTGATAAGTCAAAAAATTCTACACCTATCACCTTTGACTGGATAGGCATCAATTACCCAAAGAAATGGGAGGTAAGATACGGAGAGTTGAGAGCCTTTGAAAAAACTAAAAACCAACAACTCTCTATTCCCAAACCCCTTATCTTTGACAGATGTTCAAACTCTTTTAAATTTCCTGAAGGGTTTCCTTCTCCCCAATTTGCTCCACCTCTTGTAAGATCTTCCTCTGTGAATAATACTTCTGAAAGATCAGCCGTGTTTGAACCTTGTTCTTCTTCTCACCTTTCTTTTTCAGGTGTTCATAACAATGAGTACAAAGGTCAGCATGCAGACTGCCCTGCCTGCAGAAAAGCGCTTGAAAGACTAAAAATCATAAAAAAAGGAGTAAGCTTGTACATGATGTCTCTCCCTAGAAGTAGCCCTGGTTTTACCTCCACAAACCCACAGGGTAATACCTCGTTCCATCCAGGAAGAAATCTTCCTGATACCCCATTTCGACAGTTTACTCATGATGGTCTTTCTAAAAGAGAGTTCATGCCACATAGATCATCAAATCCACATGAAAGTGTCTCTGATGAAATAAAGTTGCTTAATTACAGCAATTATCAGCAACAACTGACTTGTCAAAACATCGATGACATAGCCTCTGATATTTTAATTCTCAGACAAAAAAAGAGCACATTTCCTTACTCGAAGCTAAAATTGATCACTTGCTTTGCAGGACAAGAAGAAGTAAAAACTGCTATTATCTTCGCAAGCGAAAAATTAGAAAAAAGGCTAGATGTCCTAGGAAAAATGATGGCCAGAACACAAAATGTAAATAGTAAAAAAAGCCCTATAAGCCAAACTGCTTTAGAGCTTGCAGCTAAAGGCCATAAAATCAAACATGAAAGAAGATACTCTTTTGGAATGATGAGTATCCAAGAAGATGACCAAAGACCCGAATTCCTTTTTGGTCAAGAAATAGAAGAGCTTCAAGAGTTAATAAATATGGTCTCCCAGTTCAAACAAATGCCAAATGCCCTCCCAGATAAATATTTCGGCATTCAGAATCCCAAAAAGAGAAAATATTGGATCCTCAAATCCATATAGCCAAGGTCATACTAATCCTCAGATAACAGGTCCTCCCCCTCCTTTTGATATTGAAATGTCAGATCTCCCTGACACTTCTCCTTCGTCAGTACCTCGTTCCCTTAGTTTCGGGATAAATGGGATGAATAATTTAATCTCCTAGATGCTTGATCAACCTGTGTTGAACATACAATGTCAATCCCGCGCCCAGATTAGATCTTCCATCCAACTTCTATCAAATTGGGTCTTGTAAAAAAGAACACAGGACAATACAATAATTGGTTAACAACTAGCACTCCAGCTGGTTGCCGGATTTTCGGGGCTAGCCTCAGAATGGTGGCGTTGGATTCCCCAAGAATCCAGAGAAGAAATGTTGAATGCAAAAGATGTGGACCAACAAATTCTTACTGCCCTTGGTAAATAATTCTATGGTCCCGATGAAAATGAATATTATGAACATCTTGCATCTTTATTTATGTCTGCCAGAATCTGTGACCTAAACAAGAGTGAAGAATATTTTTGCTATATGAAAAAATTGTTGATTTCTTCTGGCAATGCTGATAAGCCCGCATATCTAAAACATTACTTGAGAAGATTTCCTGGCCATGTTCTTGATGTCGTTGAACAACACCTTAAAGATAAAAACATCCCTCTATCAGGTCTTTCCCTTGCCCAATTGCATGGATTCATTATGGAAACTTGGCAAGAACATTGTCTATAGAAAAGAGTGGCTAAAGATTTCAAGCGACACTCTTCAATGTTTTCCCCGGGTTTTTGTAAAGATGTTGCAAAAATGCCAGATTGGGGGTGTGGCGCCCACAACCGAGGACACTTTGGGCATGAATCATGTAGTTGTAAGAATAAACAACAGCCCAAATATACTAGTGTACCTAGATTTCATCCAGACAAAGGCTACAAGCATAAAAAAGGAAAAAGATTTTAAAAGAAAGCCTACTTTAAGAAAAGATCTGAACTTGCAGATAAAGAAAAATGTTTCATCTATGGTAAAAAGGGTCACTGGGCTAACAAATGCCCAAATAAAAATAAAAATCCTAGACTTGCTGCCATGTTTTCAGAAGACCTAGATCTAGTCTGGTGGGATCTAGCGTGGTGTGCAGCAGGAGACTACCCTGAAGGTGAAGTCGTCTTCTTACCAAAAGAAGGAGATTCCTTTGATTCCGACCCTGCCTTAGATAAATTTGCTCCAAACTCATCTGACTCTTCTTCTTCTTATTCTGATGAAGAAGAAAATTTAGGAGGTTGCTCTGGTCCTCCTGATTTCAGTTTTTATATGTTCTCTTTCAACCCGCCTAAGGTCTCCTCAGAATTTAGGATTGCTGAAATAGACAAAGAATTGTCTGAGACCCTAGTCTATCAATATATGAAAAGGCAATATCTGAAAGATGAAAGAAGAAAGCTTTTAACAAGAAGAAAAGCAAAAGAAAAAGAGCAATCTGTCTCTCCAGAAATTAGCAAGAATCCAGCATTCTACCAGCCTGCTGATTTATACAAAGGCTATCCTGATCATCATGAGGATAGACAAAAGTTTAGAAAAGATAAAGAAAATTTGATAAGACTACAGATCAAAGATAAGCAGTATTCCCTAAAGAAGCTAGTAAAAGAAATAGAGGAATTGAAAAGAATGCTTGAGATAACAACAAGAGAAAGGGACCAGTCCTCTGATGAAGAAATGTGCAGAGCCTATGCCGAAGCATTATAGTCACCAGAAGCTGCTGAAAGTCCAAAACATTCTCAGCACACTAGTGATTCAGGAACAGAAGACTGTCAGAATGATGAACCATCACTAGGATCTCTAGGACTATTCACTGGTCCTAAATATTTCATTAAAATAAAGTTTTGTCCATCTGAATTCAAATCTTATGAGCTTGATTGTTTGATAGATTCAGGTTGCCAAATGAATTTGGCAAAAGGAAATGCTATACCATCTTTTTACTGGGAAAAAACAAATGAACATGGTGTAGCCATTGAAGGAACTCCTGTACAGCTCAAAGGACGAGTTCCAGATTTTCCAATAAGCATCAATGGAATAAAAGAAGTTCTGCATCTTAACAGACTAGATGACCTGAAAGAAGATTGCATCATAGGATCACCCTTCTTGCATAAAGTCATCCCCATTACAGTTGATGAGCCCAATATGATTTTTTCATGTACAATAGATGGCAGAAGAGTTTCCACCCCTCTATACTATTCCGCTTCTTACAAATGTAAGAATCTTGTTCCCCAATCCAACCCCACTCGCAGTCTTGCAGAACTGTTCAAAATCGAAAGATGCATCGCCTATGCAGAAATGCACAAAGAATCTGCCCTCTCCGAAATTTCCTCTAAACTAGAGAAGGATTGCACCTCAGAGTCACCTAATGCATTTTGGACCAGGGAAAAATACTTTGTTTCCTTACCTTTTAACCCCCTATAAACACCAAAAGCTCAAAACGCCTCTGCTGCCCTTATGTCTCCCTCAGAAAGAGAATTTTGTGCAAATGAAATCAAAGAACTCTTGGACAAAGGCCTTATAGAACCTTCTAAGAGCCCTTGGGCATGTCGATCATTTGTTGTCAATAAACACTCTGATATAAAAAGAGGAAAACCCAGAATGGTTGTGAATTTTAAACCCTTGAACAAGATCCTTGAACCAGTCCGTTACCCTCTGCCTGATAAATCTAGTTTGTTGCAAAGGATAGCAGGATGCACCATTTTTAGCAAGTTTGACATGAAGTCTAGTTTTTACCAGATTGGAATTGAAGCAAAAGACAGGTACAAAAATGCCTTTGTCGTTCCTCATGGGTAGTATCAATGGAAGGTCCTTCCATTTGGCATTAACAATGCACCATCATAGTTCCAGAAAAGAATGGAAGATATCTTCAGAGAAAATAAACGGGCATTGGTACACATAGATGATATTCTTATTTGTTCCCACAATCTGCAGGAACATTTGAAACATCTTCAAGAATTTTATTCTTTGGTTTTCAAACATGGATTGGTTTTGTCAAAATCCAAAATGGAATTTGGCAAAAAGGACATTGAATTTTTAGGATACAAAATAAGTAAAGGACAGGTGATCCTCCAAGACCATGTCCTGAAGGTTTTTGCTAACTTTCCTGATCAGATCTTAGAAAGGGTTCAATTGCAGAGATTCTTGGGAAGCCTAAATTATATTAGGCCATTCTACAAAGGACAGGCAGATGACATTCATCTGTTGCAACAACAACTGAAGAAAAATCCCCCAATATGGAATAAAGATATGACGGATGCAGTAAAACAAATCAAAGAAAAAGTAAAACAACTTCCTCCACTCTCACTACCACAAGGCTCGGGTCAAATGGTGATTGAAACAGACGCCTCCAATAAAGCTTGGGGAGGTATTCTCATAGAAAAACATGGTGATCAAGAAGAAATCTGCGGCTATGCTTCAGGAGCATTCAAAAATGCAAAAATCAATTATCCGTCAAGTCACAAGGAAATCCTCGCAGTCAAAAAGACTGTAAATATTTTCAAGCTTTATCTAAAACCTGTCAAGTTCATTATTAGAACATATTTGAAAATAATGCTGGGTATATTCAAAAATGAAAATCTTATGGCAGAAAATAGTTCTAGGATTCTAAAATGGTTTCTTTGGTTGCAAAACTTTGATTTTGAAATTGTATATAAACCAAGATATTTGAATTGTGTTGCTGATATGCTAACCAGAGAAGAATTACAGGAGAAACCTAGCCTCAACATGTTTGGCTATGGAGCATCCAGCTCGTCAAACAAAAAATCTAAACTTTGGATCTTCAATGATCCCTTGACAGAGGAAGAAAGAGAATATTTTTTGAATTGCGCCAGCAAAAAGGAAGTAGATAAGTATCTTTCCCTCTCCTTGATCCAACAAGTAAATGCCTCTCCTCTGAAAATACAAATATTGGAGAGATGGGAAAAACAAGCCTATAAAGGCTTAGAAAATGCCATGCACTAGCTTCAGCAACTTAATCACGTTTGGGTTGATACAGCTTATACAGATGGACGAGAATTGTATTATGTGGATATCGGTGCAGGATTTTTAACATGGAATAGTTATAACATCATATTGCAGTTCTACAGAGAACAAGGAGAAATAATAATTTGTGGAGATCCTTCTACACTGGTGCAACAACAATGGTCCGGATGGATAGAAGTTTTCCTTGATAAATTCTATCCAAGAAAATATTGGGTTCAACGACGTGCTAATTTCATCCTGCACCTTCAAGCTGATATGATTGTAGCACACCACAATCATATATGGTTTAAATTTAAACTGCGACATCTTGGAGGAGCTTACTCTCCTCTTGAACCCCCTATTTTCATCCAGCAAAAATTCAAAAGAATGGACAAAAATGGTCGCCTCTTAGATCATAAAATTCATACAAGAAGAATTCCTCTAAACCTTAAAGTTGAATCTATTTTTCAAGGAGAATTCTGTTGTATTGCTAATGAAGTCATGCTTGGATCCGATGTGGAACAGTGTTTTTCAAATTGCTTATTTTCAGATACCAAATTTGGTTTAGATAATGATTCTAATAGATTCGCTGGTTGTACATGTGGGGAAAATCCATGTATTTGTAATCATGACAATGAATACAATTCTGACTCTAATAGATTCGCTGGTTGTACATGTGGGGAAAACCCATGTATTTGTAATCATGACAATGAATAATGGAAAGCGTCATGGGCCGCTAATAGTATCTCCACTTTGTAAAAAGTCCAGTCTAGTTGTCAGTCTGTAGATTCTTTCACATGGCTTGGGTGACTTACCCAACAAAAGGTGTGATTTGATCCATTGCCATGAGATCCGAATCAAGTCTTTTTGCATATAGGTGTAAGTTTCGGGTCACTGGTTTACCGGCTAAAATATGTATAAATAAGGTGTCCCTCCCCTCATTTGGACACCGAAAGTTTTTGAGTCTAGTAAGCTTTCTATTGTTCGTGTAAAAGTTATTATGATGGTTATAATAAAAAAAAATTGTTGAGAGAGGGGGCATCAATCAATATTTAAAACCCTTTTGGTGATGAGACTCACACTATAGTCACATCGGAGTGGATATCATATAAAAACCAATAAAAATAGCGAATAAATAACAACCGTACTCTTTGACAATGGCAAAGAGTTATGGCAAACAATAAGCAGCCCGCAGCAGAGTGTATAATGCTGCTGCGGGGGCTCTGATATTCCCTCATCTTCCCTGCTTCCTACTTTGCGGTGAAAAAGTTTCGGCCATCTCCGTCGGCTCAACCATCCATGCCCATTGCCCACCATGCCAACATCCCGCACACCCATGGATTTATGCGCCCATAACGACTATGCACCCCCTACGGGCCCTACCAAACGGCATGGGCATGGATTACTAATGCAGTCATCATTTATGCCATAAGAATTTGAATTTTGAATTTAGTGAAGGCGGATAGATGCAAACGCAGTTAAATTTTGAATTTGAATTTCAAAACCGACTCATTTTGAATTTGTAAACCAGCCGACTTATATATTAACGGTAAAAAATTCCTTAGATCTCACTTTGAAAGTTACATTTTTAGAAATTTTTATTTTATTATTGAAAGAAATTTTTAAGATTTCAACAACATCTCAAATATGGTGTTTTTGGTTATTTTTATAATAATTGCTATAAAACTTATACAAATGAATGTGTATATATATTAGTGTAATGGGAAATTCTCATCTATTTACTAAGTTGCTTAGGTGAGAATGATTTAGATGAATAATCTTAAAAAGGAAGAAAGAAAGGACTAGAGAATAAAAGATGCATTTTTTCAAGAAGGAATAGTTTTAAATTTATAAGGATGAGAATTTCTAATTAAGTTTTTAAAATGGGTTTAATCATATGAAATGTTAGTTTTTTTTCTTGTTGATAGCAATTTGTCATCAAACAAAACAAAGCCTGTATAAGTATCATGGACATTGCTATATAATAGCTCTTGTTTTGTTAATTTTAAATAATAAGATTGAGAAATTCCATATAAAATGCATTTTGTTAAAATCATTATATTCTAAATAAATTATATATTTTTGAATTTTGCTCTATGTTAAAGAAAATTCTATCTTCTACAACAACATAGAAAACTTTATTTTTGAAAATTTTGTTTCATAACTTTGCATTAAAGAAAGGGTTAGTTTCATTTATGTAGGTTTAATAATTATATTCTTATTTGCTTCTTTTTTTTCAAATTTAATTATAAAACATACAAGTAAATTTTTTATCATTCCAAATGTTATTTTCACCCATGCCAAGCCTTTATTAATTTTTTTTCCATTATAAATTATACACTTTTCAAAATTTTGTATCATAAACTCCAAAAAAAAACTATCTTTTATCAATCAAAAGTATTATTTCATTCTTCCATATAGCAATAATAATAATAAAACCAATTTTTTATTTATCTAAATGTTGTAAGTGTTAGTTAATTAAAAAATCAGAATTTCTTATTCATAAATTAAAAAAAAAATATTATTTAAATGTTACAAATTTATAAATTAAATATATATATATATCTATATATATATATATATATATATATATATATATATATATATATATTATTTGGATGTTACAAGAGCATTTTATAAAATTTGAGAAGATAATCATTTCTTCTTCAAATAGAAATGTGAGAATATTTGTACATTAACAAATAATTTGTGAGAATATTTGTACATTAACCAATAATGTTTTGTTGTGGAATAAAAATAATTCTCAACCTTTTTTTTCATATTGAAGAAGTTTCTATGATAATTAAAGTTAAATTAGAAATTTAAATGGTTAGAAGTCTAAAAAAACAAAGATATGTCCTATATTAATGGATGGAGCTACATTTGTAACAACTAAGTGTCATATTTTCATAATTTATCTAAATATGTAATTACTTAAAGTGTATTCAATAACCTTAAAAACTATTATTTGTCATAATGAGATTTTTAAAGTTTTACCTTTTTATATGTTTGTATCTATAAATAATTAAAAATATTATTTGTCTAAAAATATATAGGCATTTTAATGTTTTATGTAATTTTTGTTTATAATAAGTAAAATAATTATTTCACACTAAAAATATTATGGCATATATGACCCTATTATGTCAATAAAACATAGATTTAAGCTAATAAGTAATAAAAATGATTGTTTTGGGAAAAATAGTAGGTATACAAGTAAGAAGATGATCCACAAATAAAAATAATTTAAACATATCATATGTCACACATTCATATGATTATCCTTAGCACCCACTTATATTTTGTGGTTTGAAATAGTGATATTAGTACTGCTTATACTATATAAGTGTTGAAGTGGTGTAATGTAGAAGCCATAATGTTAGTTTATTGAAGTAGACACAAGGGTACTCATGCAAATATATGAAACCCTAAATGTTAGTACAAATAGAAATTGTTTAGTTGAACATGGAATTTCCCATAACTAAAGATATTTTCAATAATAAAAGATAAAATATTATAATGTTTTGCTAGAAATATTATTTTATATTTCAAACATAAAAACATAATCGTTCATAATTCATACCTCCACTAGTTAAGATTTCCATTAACTTTATTAATTATGTTTGTTATTTAATTAAGATCATGTTTAGGTTCTTAATTATTTAATTATATCTGTGAAAATCTGTTCCTAAAAGAGAATAGATCATAAGACAATGGTTGTGATATAGGTATGCCATATATGGCAAAGTACATTAATTTGCATAAAGAAGTAATAAAAGAGAAGAATTGGAATATGCTTCATGCAATGTTTAATGATTTCCCTTTGATAACGATCAAGGAACTTCTAGTTGCATTGTCATGGTGTCTTCCTCGAGATAACCATCGATACAATCCCTCCAATGGAATTGTCATATAAAATTCCACAAGCATAACATCCTATGATTGAAAGTATGATAGTTGTTCTTCCTATGTTTCTCTGCATTGTCATATTTTTCATGGGGTTGTCTTTAATCGTTCCATGGGACAAAATTTGGAGGTATATACAAGTTAGTGTATATGCCATTAAACTTCTAGGTCAATACATTAGTGTATATACCAATAGCATATATACACTAGTGTATATACCAATAGTGCATATATACATAAAATGTTAGCTATGCATACACTACTAGTATTTTTGGAAAATATACATATGCACTACTTGTATACACTAGGCATATATGTGTATATACTCATGTATAGAACTTGTGGGGTAGATTGCCTTAGTGTAGAAGACCACCATATCATTTAATGATAAACTATTATTTCTTAAGCACTTCACAATAAATGTTGTGGTTGTGAGGTTCTGAACCATTGGATTGATTCAACCATCAAATCTAAATCTTTCATTCAATAATGAAAGGCTTGAATATAATTTTCTTTTTTATTATTTGTACAATCAATACATTGTATGTAACACACTTTCTATGCATAGCTTGAGCAACCCAAATCCTCATAGCCTCATAAAATCTTACCCAAAATCTCATTGCATCATAATCTACTAGCCTTTCACCTCAAAATACTTTGACATCATGCAAAAGTTGTTGTTGAGACATTAGGACCTTATTTCACTACTTGGACTTTGCATAAATAAGACACATCGAACATGGTGATCGAGTGATTGCATATTCAATCCAAATCTAATAATTTTGGTGGGATTTTAATAGTGTTTATCCTAAATGGGTTGCAGTTGAGTTAAAGGATGAGTTGCAAAAGGTCTTCGTGGATTGGAGGAGTTTGTGAAGATCTTTGCAAAGTTAAGTGGTGATTTATAGTGCCCATTCTCCACTATGTTTATACACACACCAATGCATATACCTAGTATACACTAGTGTATAGACAATGGTGTATATATCAAGTATATACACTAGTGTGTATACTAGGTATATACACTGGTGTATATACTAGGTATAGACACTTATTCCTCCTAGTGTATATATCGGAATATACACTTGTTCCTGTTGTTCCTACTGGTGTATATACTAGGTATATACACTTGTTCCTACTAGGTATATACTAGGTATATACACTTGTTCCTCCTAGGTACTAGGTATTTTATGATTAGTGTTATCAGTTAGATGAATGGATTCTAGTTGTAGCACCATGAATTTTATGGTTAAGATGGGAAAATAACAATGAATATCTGAGTAGCAAGAAAGCATCCCTCTCTACACAACCCTAATTTAGGTTTCTGTGTAATTTCCTATGTGCATCTCAAGTTAGTCCTTACTTTGTATGTAGAGTATTGAAAATTTCGGTGCCTGTGGGGTTTTTGTTGGTCATATAAATCAAAACTTGGGTATGACACACTGTAGCCAACACTCGGGGATAATATTTCCTATCCATTATAACCCCTAATATCATAGTTGGGACTCTGGCATTGACCCCTCAGGGTGGCAACCCTTTATCCTTTGGAATTCAACTAGTTGGGATTCCTCATATAGTTGTTAGTATCCCTCCTACTCTACACAATTTTAGCATGTTGGTAGGAATTTATTTCATCCCTATCAATGCATTCCTTTTTGGAGTAGGACATATTCCCTTTTATTCCATATGTAGGAGCCAAATCTATCCCTACCTTCAATATGTTTTACGGAAGCATTCCCTTTCTTGAAAGGTCCTTCTTATCGTATGTATAGATTCTTCCTCGTTATCCTCAAAACCTTGGTATCCAAATAAACTCTTCTTTCATGCCTTGTAGTTCCTATATATGAGGTAATTCGTTTTTCAACAATAACCAATTGTAAGTATAGGCTCCAAGGAGTTGGAATTTGTTATCTCAAACAAAATTTATTCCTAATGACTTTGAATCTTTCAAATATTTTGAGCCTAACAAATGATTTGGTGATGCATAATCTTAATTTCCCCCCTATCTCAATCGAGTTACATGCATACATACCTAGGTTTGAAGGGAAGGCTGGAGAAGACCCATCCATTCACTGACATATGACAATATGAATCTAAGGATTTTCTAGAATACTTTGACCGTGGTGGTGGAGAAATGATACATTGAGATCCCAAGTGCTTCATTCCATAATTTTGATTCCTTATAAATGACATTTATAAATCACTTTTAACTACCTATCCACTATGAGACAAGGACTGAATTCTTGGCCACTTTTTGATAGGACAAATCCACTTATATCTTTGAGCACATTCACGAGCGGTGGCAAATAATCTAGTTGATTAAGGCCAATGTCCTTGATGATTTTCTAGTGGATTGGGTCATAAATTTCTTGTTACTATACATTGAAAAAATAATTCGCATTATCAGGGGTCATGATTAAGGAAAAAGGTATCATAAGGGCCCAATAATTTTTTGTTATTTCTAGTGAATAAGGGCCCTTTTATGAATTTATGGCCAGATGATTGTTGCAAAGTATGACTGATCTCTCTAGTTTTGGATATGGTTGATAAAGAAATCTGGTATCAATCCACACTCAATCAATTGCAACTATAGAAAATGTGTTTAAAATGCATGAGTTAGGAGGTACAACGGACGGGCGATTCCATGTGTTGGGACACAGAAATGTCCATTTTTCATCCACTTTATCTTCCTCTATTCCTCACATTTCATCGTCCCATTAGCCTTTTATCATACCATTTCCATACATATATGTGGGTTTCACCTTATTATTTCCACTTTATTTATTTTATGTATTATAAGTGAATTTATGATTAAATATTAGAAAATTAACATGTTTTTCACTAATATCTCAAAGTATGGATGAGCTTTGTAATGTGTAGGAATATGTGAAGGATTAATTCAAAGAAAACAATTCACGTATATCTCCTCCATCATTTCAAGGAGATAGTTATGCAAAGAATATTCTAAGGAGAAGATCATGGAGATTTGGTTGAGAGACATGTGGAGAATTTGTGAAAGATATGTGGAGGATTTGAAGGGGTCATATCTTGTAATAATAGGAAAGTAGTTGAGTGGTTGAGTGAATAGTGGATCTCTCATTATGAGATGGTTATTTTCCTCATGTATAAAAGAGAGTGCTCTCTCTTTATTTCATAATAATTATTAAGGGGGGTATTATCTTAGAATATTTTAGATCTTAGATTATCTTGGAGAATAGTAGATTGTAGAAGTTAGTCTTGACTTTGTAATATGGAGAAGGGAATTCTTAGCTTTTGTTCATAATATTGGTTTGATGCTTTCATGATTTATGATTGATTGTTGTGATGTAATTTAAGATTTTTTTATTGTTAATGTGAGCTCACATGTGTTGTCTTGTTGCTCTTCATATGTTGTCTTTCTTTTATGCAATTTACTTCCAGCCGTGTGTTTCATCTTTCAGCATTAGATTAGCAATTGCTTGTTTCAGTTTAAGGGGGGTTAGATTAGATTAGTCTTAGTTTCACGGGGGGTTAGATTAGTTTAATTTCACTTCAGTCTTGCATATACTTTGCAGGTGCTTCGTAAGCCTACGAACCTCAGATTGACAAATTAAATGGCTGGGAAAATACTACAACGGAATTAAAACGACATTAATTCGGCCCAACATTTTGGCGCCATTGCCGGGGAAGCACGATGGATTGAGGTGTAGATTTCAATTTCTGCAAGTGTGGTAGTGTAGATTTCGATTCCTGCAAGTGTAGTAGTGTAGATTTCAATTCCTGCAAGTGTGGTAATGTAGATTTCGATTCCTGCAAGTGTGATAGCGTAGATTTCAATTCCTGCAAGTGTGGTAGTCTAGATTTCAATACATGCAAATGTGGTAGTGTAAATTTCAATTTTTGCAAAAGTGTTTAATTTCCGCAACTGTGAAGAGTTATTTATTTTTTTTAGAGTGTTTTTTTTTACATAAATGGTTTGTTTTTATTTAATATTTTCAAATTTCAGTTTTGTGTGCTGTAAGAATCCCTTTTTCAACATGGTTTAATAATGAGTATAAGTCTGGAACTACTCACTCATGCCTTGGCAAAAGATGGATTTTCCTCTTCCCAAGAAGAGGAGGTCTTGGCAGCAATAAGAGATTTAACTACTCCTCCAGAATCAAACGAGGAATCATCATCAGAAAACTCCTGCGCATGTGAAGGAGAACAAGTATTTGAATAGGAGATTGATGAAGATGAACAGGAGATCGAGGACGACCACGAGGAGTTGTAGCATGATCTGAGGAGAGAAAACTATGCCTACGAAATCCCTATCGAACGATGGTTTCAAGCGAGAACGAGGTTAGAACAATTTAGTTTTTCTTTTTATTTAGTTAGATCACAGCCACAACAATTAAATTCGTTTATCTTTGTATATTGCCATTGTTCATTCATGGGATTAAAAGATAATATATTCCTATTACTGTTGCGTGTATGGCTACACTGGCTATTTGATTACACGTAACTGTTTTCTAATTCCCAATTAGCATAGAGTAGGTAGGATTTTATTTCTAGTCTTTGCTTTCACCTAGAATAAGTATGCTCTCCTCCACGCTTCGTGCGATCGCGAGGATCAAAAAGTAGGATGTTTTCTAAAATTTTCAGGAATGAATAATTAATGTTTTGCAACATGCTTAATTGATTTCATATTTATTTTGCAATTCATTATCTCCATTTGCTAAAACCTTTTTCAATTGTTAAATAAAAATAGTTTGTAATTTCATTTTTAAGATGAAAAAAACACTGAAATTATAATGCTGAAAGCAGCTGCAAATCCAAGCTGAAACAATGCAAATCTATTGCATTTTTTTTGACATTTTGGCTTGTTAAAGTTCGCTAAAACACAATCGGGACAGTCCTATTTTTAGGGACCATAAGGGCTTAGTTTTAAAACATGTTTGTATACAAAGTATCCCTTTAAGTCTAGTTTCCAATCCAATTTGAATTCTTCAATTTGATTCTAAAACGAAAAATATATGGTCAAAATACTAACTGGGGGTGGAGTAGGAAGCTCAAGAACATAGTTGGGACAGTCACGTTTTGAGAGACCTAATGTATGAATTTTAAAAACCTGTTTTTACTGCATACTCTCCTATCAATCTAGTTTACAACAAATTTTGAATCATTCGATTTCAATATCGTACGAAGGAGATATGCCCAAAATATTGACTACCTATCCTAAATCTGCACTATAAAAAATCTGCTTTCTCAGATGTTCATTGGAATATTTGACCCATCAATTCTTCTTGTATTCAAAACCTGTTTCTATTGAAGATACCTAGATGAATCTATTTTCATCTCCAATTGGAATCACATCAATCCATCTTTTAATGAAAAAGTTGTACTCAAAATAGTGACAGTTGGTCTAGGCTGAAACTCACAAATAACATTAGGATGCAAGCTGTTATTCAGATTATATGACATACCATACCATAGAATTTTTAAAACATGTTTCTACTGGAAGTATCCCTATGAATCAACTTTCTTTTGGCTTTGGAATCATTTAAATCGAACGTGAAACAAAGAAGTTATTACCAAAACACTGTCAGGTAGTCTACGTCGGCCCAACATTTTGGCGTCGTTGGCAAAAGTGCAAAATTTGATTTAAGGATATCTTGCAAACCATGAGTTTTTTTTTCCTGAAATTTGGACATGGAATGCATAACATCATGAAGAACAACCGTGGCAAGTTTCAACTCAATCCAGTGCACAAAAAATGGCCATCATCACCTACATCCAATTCACATTTTTCTCGAAATCTGTGATGTGGGTTTGTCTAATTTTTGGTGTGGAGATGCATTATAATGGTAATTAATTTTTTGTAAAATTTCAGCCCAACCCAGTTTGTATTTTGTGAAATATCGGTTCAGGAAGTTCTACTGCAACACATTTTTATTCATGCTCATCTACAAAAGTGCAGAAATTGAAATGGGAATATCTTTCAATTGGTAAGCTGGATTCTCATGATTTTTGGACAGAAAATGTATAATATCAATATGAACAAGCTTGAAAATTTTCATCCCAATCCAATGTACGTTGTTTTAGAAAATGACCATAATCACCTACAGCCAATTTGCATTTTTCTCTAAATTCGTGATGTGGGTTTGTCTAATTTTTGGTGTGGAGATGAATTAAAATGGTATTTACTTGTTTGAAAATTTTCAGCCCAACCCAGTTTGTATTTTGTAAAATATTGGTTCAGGAAGTTCAGCTGCAGAACATTTTTATTCATGCTCATCTACAAAAGTGCATAAATTGAAATGGGCATATCTTTCAATTGGTAAGTTGGATTCTCATGATTTTTGGATAGGAAGTGTATAATACCAAGATGAAAAATCTTGGCAATTTTCATCCCAATCCAATATAAATTTTTTTAGAAAATGGCCATAATCACCTACAGCCAATTTGCATTTTTCTCGAAATTCGTGATGTGGGTTTGTCTAATTTTTGGTGTGGAGATGCATTAAAATGGTAGTTACTTGCTTGCAGTTTTTTTCCTTCTTAAAATCACTTTGAAAATAATCACAGATAAAACCAGCACAACAAACAGGTAATTTTCTTTGCAGCTTATGTATTTCTTTCTGCATGATATGTTTTCTTTTACGAACTTCTCACAATTTTTATGCTAGGTTGCATGAGGATATGCAACTAGATCAGTTGGAGAGGGAGAACTATATTCAATACATATTCACTAATAAGTTTTCATGCAGGATTTTGTACTAAAGTTTTTTTTCAGGTTTCAGAGACAGTCGCATTTTGCTGGTGAAGTGATTTTTCAAAGAAACACAATTTTTTTGAGAAACATGCTTTAATAGACAGCCTGAAGGAGCTGTTACTCATGATGTTTGCTCATAAACATCACAACATTGGTTGTTACACATAAACCATCCATAAACTTGCGTCATGATTGTTTATCCATATTTTTCCTTCAAAGCACCTTCATCATCCATGTCTTGAAGTCCACTTTCCATCGCTTTATCTGTCATGACTTCACACATGCCTATCTTTCTGAGTTGCATACATCCCTTTATCTTTTTCAGTTCATTTTTCCATTCCAGTTTGTCTTCTGAATAAAACCAACTCCCTTTCCATGACTACAAAGCCTTGCCATATCCATTGTTTGACTCTGAGATCTTTTCAATGATAGTCCTACCAATATTTTTATACCAACTCGCGTTGAATGATGTGGGATTCCTTAAGGCCTACCTTTCAACAAGTATTTTCCCATCGACCTCGGCACCTTATCTAGGATATAGACTAGAGTTCATTATTGAGTACCTGGAGGCTTGCATGCCTTAATGGCAAGTTCTCTTGCTAACAATCATGGGAATTCATCAATGTCCCTTGATCGTCAGATCTTGCAAGTGGCTCGATATCAGCACATCTATTCACACTTCACAAGATGTACTTGGGTACCTTGGCACTCATTGACATCACTGGTGAGTTGCTTCGCATTGGTTAACGGCATTCATCAATGGCCGGTAATCTAATGATTTCTCTTCATGCTCGACCTCGACACATTTATTCGCATGACTAGAATTGTACCACTGGGTTTTGTAGCGGGTGAAGACTATACATTCTTTTTCATGACTCCATCAGCAGTTGCAGAAACATGACTTCAGATCTATGAGTATACCACAGTTCCACTTTCTGCCTTCCACATTTTCCATTATTTATCAGCAGCAATTCAGATTCCTCCACTTCACATTACAGCAGTTCTAGCAGTTACAGCCGCAGCAGCATTTATAGTTACATATTCTCCATGATTCAGCAGCAGCAGTTCCAATTCCTTTATTGCCCATGATCTAGCAATTACAGCTATTGTAGCAGTGACACATTCCACGATCCAGCGGCATCAGCTACATTCCTATTGCATCGTTCATCTACTTTTTGGGTAAGTGGGGGTATGTTGTTTTCTAAACTTTAATCATGCAATTCCTTACATGCTACAAATAAATAATTTGGAAAATTCTCTCACCATGCTCCATTTCTTTCACAGCCCATGCTAGGTTGCATGAGGACATGCAACCACATCAGTTGGGGAGGGGGAACTATATTCAATACATACTCACTATTATCATTCCATTCTTTTCACCACCATCACCCATTTTTCATCTCATTTACCATTCACGAGCATTTCTTTTCCGAAAAATCCTTTATTTCACTTTGCATCATACACATTGATATACATACTGCCATGATTCATAAAGAAAAGGCTTTCTTATGCACAATGATGCTTTCTATACACATTAATAGCTTATCGTTTTCAGTGAGTGTCTGGTTAAATTATTATGCAGCTAGAAAACAGATGACGAAATTAATGTTGTTAACACAAGAACCAACATTCTTTACAATCATGGTTGTCACACAAGAACCAACCATAAGGGAAATGCCAGTTGTTACTCATGCATTTCACATCATGAAATGAATGTTGTTAACACAAGAACCAACATTCTTTGCATTCTGGTTGTCACACAAGAACCAACCATAAGGAAAATGTCAGCTGTTACTCATGCATTTCACATCATGAAATGAATGTTTTAAACACAAAAACCAACATTCTTTATATTCATGGTTATCACACAAGAACCAACCATACGGAAATGCCATTGTTACTCATGTATTTCACACTCCAGAAATATTCATTGTTAAAAAGACATCATCAATCAAAGCCAAAGTGTAGATGCCAAAAGTTCTTGAGA
The DNA here is from genome assembly GCA_001517045.1 of Pseudotsuga menziesii. Lineage (NCBI taxonomy): Eukaryota > Viridiplantae > Streptophyta > Pinopsida > Pinales > Pinaceae > Pseudotsuga > Pseudotsuga menziesii. Next base: position 543,928 of record LPNX010947787.1, read on the forward strand.
AGAGCCATACACGGTTGCATGAGGACATGCAACAAGTTCAGTTGGGGAGTATGTTGAGACACAGAAATGTCCATTTTTCATCCATTATCTTCCTCTATTCCTCACATTTCATCGTCCCATTAACCTTTTATCATACCATTTCCATATATATATGTGGGTTTCACCTTATTATTTCCACTTTATTTATTTTTAGTATTATAAGTGAATTTATGATTAAATATTAGAAAATTAACATGTTTTTCACTAATATCTCAAAGTATGGATGAGCTTTGTAATGTGTAGGAATATGTGAAGGATTAATTCAAAGAAAAGAATTCACGTATATCTCCTCCATCATTTCAAGGAGATAGTTATGCAAAGAATATTCTAAGGAGAAGATCATGGAGATTTGGTTGAGAGACATGTGGAGAATTTGTGAAAGATATGTGGAGGATTTGAAGGGATCATATCTTGTAATAATAGGAAAGTAGTTGAGTGGTTGAGTGAATAGTGGATCTCTCATTATGAGATGGTTATTTTCCTTATGTATAAAAGAGAGTGCTCTCTCTTTATTTCATAATAATTATTAAGGGGGATATTATCTTAGAATATTTTAGATCTTAGATTATCTTGGAAAATAGTAGATTGTAGAAGTTAGTCTTGACTTCGTAATATGGAGAAGGGAATTCTTAGCTTTTGTTCATAATATTGGTTTGATGCTTTCATGATTTATGATTGATTGTTGTGATGTAATTTAAGATTGCTTTATTGTTAATGTGAGCTCACATGTGTTGTCTTGTTGCTCTTCATATGTTGTCTTTCTTTTATGCAATTTACTTTCAGCTGTGTGTTTCATCTTTCAGCATTAGATTAGCAATTGCTTGTTTCAGTTTAAGGGGGGTTAGATTAGATTAGTCTTAGTTTCACGGGGGGGGGTAGATTAGCTTAATTTCACTTCAGTCTTGCATATACTTTGCAGGTGCTTTGTAAGCCTACGAACCTCAGATTGACAAATTAAATGGCTAGGCAAATACTACAACGGAATTAAAACGACATTAATTCGGCCCAACACCATACACATTCTCACATTAAGCTTTCAATTATAGAAGGACTAAGTTTTTAGCCTGGAGACTCCAAAGACACTTTCTGTTCTTGTCAGAGAGGGATTGGGAGGCAGCCGATGTAGCTTGTTAATCGTTTTTATAAATAAAATACTTCTTTCAGACAGGTACCCCTTCACCCAAACCCAACAGATTTGTAACACAAAATAAAATTTTAAATCTAAGTAGAGTTGTGAAGCTTCAGCAAAAAGAGAAGCCTACTCTAACTCAACAAGGATAATTATTAAAGCCATTACAACTTGGCCCATGCGTAGACAACCAAGAGCTATTAATTCCATTAATTACAACTTGACCTACGCGTAAACAACCTTTGAAAGCTGGCATTGCTTTCGCGGGTCTGTAAGGATAGCCATATATCGTCGATATAGAGACAAAAGTTTGTTGAAAATTAAAAATGTTGATATTGCCACAGTTTTTCCACCATGATAAAAAAAATGAAGTATTAATCCATGAATTTTCAAAACGTGGAATTATTTCATGGAAAACTCTGCCCAAATGTATTAGTGAAAGGTAAAATTTCAATGTAAAGTCCACATGGAAGACAACTTGAATCTCATTTTCCCTAATATGGATGATACCCAACTATTGTTGGCACAATGGGGATGCTCGTAAACAACCTACAATTCAAATGAACCCTTTCCCTTATCAAAACCAATAGATGGTTGCAAAAGTTCCTCACAACCCTACACCCCCTCGATGGGGTAATCGAGGAGCTTCCCTGCAAAGGGGAAACCCATTGAATGTGAATGTATACATGTGTGAATGGGAAGTGAACTTCCATATTAGATCTCATAATTATGAAGCAACTAAGTCTGGTTCCAAAGGTAAATATGTTTCCATATCTAATATTAAAAATATTATGGATTGTGGTAAATGAGGGGGATTGCACTTTTGTAATGTCATTGTCATGTTTCTATAATTTGATGACCTTCCACAAAGCCAGATTGGACAATCTTCTCCTTCTTATTTATGGATGAGAGTGAGGAAAGTGGCGTTGAAATCCTGAAGCACTCCTTTATTCTATCTGGATTCTTTGACAATTTGCAGGGCATCCCACTTGATCATATCCCATAAGTGGTGAAACAATTGGTAGTGAAGCAACTTGGTCTTGGGAATTTTTCATCCACCATCTGATTAACTGCTTCCTCCATGTCCCATAATGATAACATATATTCAACAATGTATATATGTGTTTCTCTATATACATATACACATATACACTGTTGTATATACTAGGTGTATATACTAGGTATATACACTCGTTTATACACTAGGTATATACACTAGTGTATATACAAGAATATACACTAGGTGTATACAAGGTATATACACTAGCATATACACCAAGTGTATACACCTAGTGTATATACCAGTATATACACTAGTGCATATACCTGGTGTATACACCTAGTGTATATACTAGTATATACACTAGTTCTATGAAATATCTAAAAGTTTCATTTGTTTGGCCTAAGGTTTGCGTTCTACCTTTCTTTTCTGTGAGAGATGTAATCAAGTTAAAATCCTCCCCTACTACCCATTTCTTTCCCCGAACCTCATTATCCATCCAAGCTAACATTTATAGAAAACTAGGCTTGAGAGAGTAGATACTCGGTTCATATACATTTGTTATGGTCTCGATAACCCTTGTGCCACATATTTTGAAATATACATTCAAAGAAAATCTAGTGTCCTAGAAGTATGTTAATCTTACCTCCTATGGACTCCATAGCACTGCAATCCCTCCTACTGCACCTTAAGCATATATTTCCATGACCTGACGCCCCATCCAAACTCTGTTTCCAATCTCCTTCATCCACTCTTGGTTTCTTGCAGAAAAACTATTACTGGTTTCTCCATTCTCAACTTCTTTCTCATAGTCTTGATTTTGTGTGGGTGACACACCCCGCGAATATTCCAGGTTGTAATATTCATTGGGAAACCTTGATAAATTTAGAAAAGGTCGATGGGATCGTCGGGTATTGGCATGATTCTACCAGTTTGGTTCCCACTTCTGCTAGCCTCTGTCTATTTTTTATTCGTCCCCTCCTTTCCTCCTCTTCTAGCATCTTTCTTTTCTTTCCTTTATGGGAATCCTTAGCTATCCCAAGGGTAGGGGATGCCCTTTTTTTCAGGATGATAGGCTGCAAAATCTCAATATGCTTGCTTGGGATGACAACCTTCCCCTTCTTATTACATGCTTGTTTGATCTCATCTAGATCTAGCTCCCTGAGATCCATATCATCAGTTTCTTCTTGTTGATCCTCTTCCATTTCTTCCATATGATCTTCCTTCTCCCTTGATGGGATTGTTGCGAATGATAGATGATTAGAGCGCCGATCAGCGGAAGATAGTTGATCAAGCGTCCGTCGTTGCAGCTGTTTAGTAGACTATCCCAGGGATAATTTTAGGGGAGAAATTTAGGCCATGGGCTATTTTTAGGGGTTTTTCTCCAAAAAAATATTCACCATTTTGCATTTTTTGAAGCCCTGTTTCACCCAATTTTGATGGGGTGAACTTTTTTTCACCCTAAAAATCACCAAATTATTATATAAATGATATAAAATCCTTGGAAATTAATTTTTTTTTTGAAAAATATCGCCAAACATTTTATAGTTGGCGTTTTTGGAATTGTTAAGATTCGCCAACATTTATACACTTTTAATTAAGTATGGTTCCTTAAAATCATCCCTGGACTATCCCTCCGATGGACATTTGTTCCAACCATCGATCGAAAAATTATAGTTGAAGTATTCACCGACACCGCGGGAAAAGTTAGTGGTTTGGTCCGTCCATGGGCATCGAAAAAGTTTAGCTGATTGCGCATCCGTCGTTGCGGCAGTCTAAAGGACTATTCGCCCGATGTATAACGCATCCGATCGTCGATGCCGTAACTGATAGCGTTTCCGATTTTCGATATGCCGTCATCGAAAAACCTTAGTTGTTGAATCCATCGACACCATGGATCCGATCAATGTTGGACCGCCGATGCGTAGAGGTTAGTCCTTTCGATAGTCGATGGGGTATTAAGGTCCACGAAAACCCTAGAAGGTTTGTTGGTTGCCGTTGCGGAAGCCAAGACGACTAGCCACCCGATGCACAAAGCACTCGACCACCAATGTAGCGCATAAGTTGGTTTCATCGTCGATGCAGCGCAAGGCTTAACGGTTCTAATCGTCGATTAAGTTCAGAAGGTTAAATGATTACGGACCCAATACGGCAGAGGAAATTAGACAAGCGGATAGCCGATGAGCCGCAGAGAAAGTTAGTGATTCTGAACGCCGTAAGGAAATAGATGAAAAACCCGATGAACAGTCTGGAAGCTTAGAAGACTAAGGGTTCAATTAAGCGGAATGTTAGGTGTTTCGACCGCTGGAGTGTCGAAAATTTGTTGGGAAAAGGTTCGATTGGGCCAAAGGAAATTTTGGATTTTTCCCAGTAGATTTTCCTTAGCAAAATTCCAACTGTTTTCAGTGGATTTCAGCAGTCTGTCAGTGGATTACAGGGCTGAATACGAGAGAAAGAAAATTTTGTGTTTTAGTAAAATTGTAATAATATGAATTTCCAAAAGAGGAAGGTAAGTAGTTTTGATTTATATTAATGATATGCATCTAACAGTTTGCTACTAACACGTTTGCAGAATTATAGACACCTCCAAGAGAAGTATTCCGGGTAGAACAGTGCGGTAAAGCAAGAGGTGGTTCAGTCATGAGAACCCATGATGGGTATGATGCTCAGGATTCCTACGAATGTGCAGGAGATGCCATGGGGGAAAATGTCCATAATGGAAATGATGACATAGATTCTAATGGAAGAAGATTCCAAGAGACACCATCAGATGTTGTAGCCACTATGAGAAGCTTGATTAAGGCCCAAGAAGAGAAACATCAGTTGAATGCTGCCATGTTGCAGAGTTTGACAGACTTGCAAAGGAAGATAGACTCGGGACGAAGTACAACAAGACCAGAAGGTAGTAAGAGCAGTACTAGGAGAAGGAGGAGGACTTCTAGTGGATCATCTGATTCTGAAGAATCCAGTGGGGATACAAGCTCATCTTCTCGTAAAAGGAAAAGAAGAAGACACCATAGGGATCGCTCTCAAGATGAATTTAAGAAAGTTAAACCTCCCACATTTGATGGTGAGGTAAAGACTAGACAAGAGGCTGAAGCTTGGCTTCTTGGGATAAAGAGCATGAAGAGCATTTGAGATTGACATTGCAATTGCTCAGCGAGCATCAGTTGTATGCAAAACTGAGCAAGTGTGACTTCTATAGAGATAGAATTCAGTATTTGGGCCGTTTGAAGTGCTTGAAAGAATAGGGCCTGTTGCATATAGACTTGCATTTCCTGCTAGTACTAGAGCTCATAATGTTTTTCATGTTTCTTTGCCTAAGAAATATGTACATGATCCTAACCATGTGATAAATTGGGATGTGATTCAGGTGGAACCCGAGGGAGAGTTCCAAATCGAGCCAATGCGCATCCTCGATAGGAAGGTCATAATGCTCCGGAACCGAGCCATAGGGAAGGTAAAGGTGCAATGGGAGCACTACGTACCTGAAGAGGTTACGTGGGAGCTGGAGGATGCCATGCGATTGGCACGTCCATTTTTGTTCAATTCTTTGGAACACTGAGACGGTACCAGTGTAGCATTTTGTTCAAATTTTGTAAAGCACTGAGGACAGTGTTATTGAAGGGGGAGGGGAATGTAACACCCCAGTTTTGACCCTGATGCATTAAATATACATGATACATATATATATTATAAATAATCATGGTGCGGAGCTAAAGGTAAAGGCCCCACCATCGATTTGGTTGTGTTATGTTTCGGATTGGAATCATTGCCGATAGTATATCGGGATATATGGCACATATTAAATTGTGGCATCATGTAACTATGCATTTTAATTAAATAACCCCAACCAACTATGTTCACTACAACTAAATTGAAAAGGGCATGATTTTCCTAAGGTTAAGGGGGGATTGCTAAACCTGGAGCCCATGGGGAAAATCCATGTGTCAAACCTTAAACCCTTGTTTTAGTTAAGGTAGTTAATGCTAGGTAGGGGTGGGTGGCAGGCTTGCCCCCACGCGCCCTCCACCAGCAAGTTCAGTCACGCACGGGCTGGGCGTAGTTTCGTCATGCGCTGCTTGGTATACCAGCCATTTTCATTCTGTCAACGCTCTCGGATCGTGGGATGTTCATTTTCCTCATGCAGAGCGGAGATAAAACTATTTACAATCCATTGTGTGGGGGATCGTTCTCCCTTCTCTCATGGAGTGCTAGTCTATGGATTTGTTCTTCCTCCCTCTCCTACAGAGAATTGATTTTTCCTTTGGTATTATCGGACTGTGGATTGTCCCATCCTTCATGGTGGATCGTGTGTTGTGGGTTCCTCACTGATCGCTAGCTATAGTCTCCTCCACGTCTTGAGTGACTGTGTTTTCCCTTTACAAGGTGGTATCGGCTGTATATTGCGGCGAGTACCTACATTTTGGTTGGCTACATTTTCTGTCAAACCCCAAAATTTTGAAAAATTTAAAACTTTTATAAATTGCATATAATCACACTAAATGCAGTCATTAGCTGTTTAATTAGTTTATGCTACTGAATGATTATTAATTACTCTGTACT
>LPNX010947787.1:556199-567969 GCA_001517045.1 Pseudotsuga menziesii
TTATATAGGTAAAGCTTTTCCTATACTTCTCTTTAAGCTTTCACTGATAGAAAGTTAGAATTACCAGAGAAAAGATAGCTATTTTCCTTTATAATAGCATAATTAAGTATCCTTATGAAGTACTATATCATTATTGAGTTTACTGTATGCAATCATACTATTTAATATCTTGCACTGTAATTAAAACTAGGTTATCATGTTCGATCCTATTGTACTTATCTGATGTTCCCACATCATGACAGGTTTTTAAAATTCAAGTTATGATTTTGTTTTACAATAACAATTATAAGGATCTGAAGTTTGATAACAACAATATATACTTCTCTTACTTACAGCCATTCCAGGGTTTTCTGCTAGATAAAAGTCCTCTCTTAATCATTTTCAAGAGTTCGAACTACTGGAAAACTACCTCTATTTCCAATGATCAATGACTGAATAAAATCTATGAACACTTGTAGAATTAGTCCTAGATTAACATAATCAATTCTATTAAGAATTTTCCAGGTTAAACTATCATCAAGAATAGCGATAATACATTATATAAACTGCTTGTCCACCTTCACTTACCCATTCTTAAAGATCTTTGAATAAGAATAATAACAAAGTCTACTTGTTAGCACAATAAATCTAAGACTATTAAAAGATTGCTCAAGTATTTACCTTGACAAGTCCAAATGAACTGGTGTAATCTCAATCCGAAAACAGTGATTTACACAGCAGAGTTCTACAAGTTTAAGTCCTAGAATGACTAGTCTTTTACCAACTATGCAAGGCTATAATCATACTAATCATTATAGTGGTAACATTATAACAACTGTACTTATCATTAATAAAGAAATGTTATACTTATTGCCTTGATTGGAGACTAGGGTAATGGTCATAAGGTCATAGGGTTGTAAGTTCTATGAACCATTATAACTCAAAGTTATACCCTTATCCCTATAACTTATAGTGCAAAGTTTATAAAGCAAGGTTTTTAACCTTGAATGAGGTCGGAAATGCAAAGATTATAACATGTACATGATATTAATGTTAACATTACAATGCAAGGATTACTAGCATAATCTATTGTTTATAAGGCATAGTTTCATATGCTATATTCTAACAATGCAATTGTATGCAGGTGTGATCATAGGTTAGCGACTATATGGAATCTCCATTTGATGATTTGTTTGGGAAACAAAATGATTGTGAAAACATTACACCTTGACCCACTCGCATGCAATTATTAAAGTGTTGTCATGGTCGTTTCTCTGCCATGCATTGGAGGTTTAAAAAGTTGACTCGACCCTAACATCTATCAGTTTCTCCCTCGCCTTCAGGCTTGAAGGCTCTGCAAAACCCTCCTAGTTCGATTTGGTCAAAACTCGCTTGATACAGCTCCAATGCTTCTTCCATCCTTCATGCTTCTTCTCGGCTCAGTGTGGAAGTCTGTAACTCGATAATGGCAGTTATAAGGCCGTGAAGAACCCAGGGTTTTTCTTGTGGGTTCCACAGTGGACTCTGTCGCGGCGTAAGATAGATCTTCGACTTGGTAAATGACAGTCTTTCCATTGGGAAAGATATCCTTTGTCTTTCTTCCAGCGTGTGCTCTCACAGAGATAAAGGAAGGTTATGCTTCCTCGACTCTCGGTTATTAAACTGTTTATCAATGGCTGCTTATCTTCGATCTCGCCGGTGAGTTACAGCTCATCCATTTTGATTTATTTGTAAATACATCTGACCCATAACATAATAGGGTTTTAACTATAAGCTGCTCCTTTGTTCGTAGGTTTGATCTCTTTGATGAAGAGCGAAGACACCAGGGTTCGACTATCAACTCCTCTCCGGTAAGCCCAGTCTCGACTTGGCGTTCCCCTTGCTGGTTTACTTATGGCTGTTAGTCGAGGGTTTGAGTGATACGATAATGAAGGTTACTTCAGCTTTATTTTTAATCTTTGGCTGTAAGTTTAGAAAGGGATTTTTTACAAACTCAACCCTTTGCTGTGCAAAGGTGTTGCGACCCCGGTCGATCTTGTAATTACTTGTCTTTTTCTGCATTAAGGTTTTTATAACAGAAGTATTGTATCAATGTATAACGGCAATGGCTGCGAGCCTGCCAGCATCTGAGGTTGCATCCTCTATACTCTGTCGTATTCTTATACAGGGTTTTTACCCGAGTTTTGAATATGGTTTATTAAACAGCCTTTCTGTATCTTGGCTTGTCTGTAGCATGCGTTTGTTTTATTTTCCAACTCTATACAGTAATAAATAAATTCTATGTTTATAACCACATACTCTGTGGGTTTTGTGGTGCGGCCGTGGGTGAAACATTGTCTTTTCACACTAAAATTATTATATTTGTGTAATTGTGTTTATATGATTCAATTCCTAATTTGCTGTGGAGATTAAGTCAATTGCTTAATCTACTATTACAATTTTAACTGTGTTGATATCTATTATACTGTGTTGATATCTAAGAGTTAAATGAAAGTTACCAACCTTAATAGATAAATTTGATGATTACTTTGTTGTATTTTAAAAGTAAATCTGGGTTATTTAATTATTAGTAACCCTTCTTTTTAATGATTTACTGTGAGGGTTATGTTCTTTAATTTACTGTTTATATAATACTTCTTAAATTATAAAAGTATATAGGGTTATACCCTTGTACCAATATTGTATCTGTTATTACTATTCTATTGTATTATTACAGGTTATTATACAATACTGTGATCCATTTAGCATAAAAGGGTTCTGTACATTAAGTGCTCTTCAGTTTATTATTTAATAAATTTGTTATTAAATTTTCTTTACAGGTTTTATAACGTGGCTTCTATTTATTTAGATGTTTATAAGAAACAAAAGTAATCCTTTTTAATAAAAAGGCCCCGTTATATTCTTACTAGTTATTACTACTGTCTTTTAATATTGTTTATTTACTTTACAATGTATAGTATATGACTAGTTCATAAATATACTTTATTTGTTTACATTCTAAGTAAAAATAAACTAAGTTTTCATTTGTATAATCATATACTACTTGAATGTTATTGTTATATATAATATATATAATGTTGATACATTATTGATAATAAAAGAATAATATTATTTATTCTCAATGTTACTATGATTGTTATATAAATGTTATTACCCAATGTTTTAGTTTGGGTCCTTTATTTAGTTGTATTATTTATATATATTACTTATTAAAAATTATTTAGTGTATTCTCATATACCTATCTTTATAAACAATTGTGTATGTGTTTACTACAATTAAAATAGAACACCAGTTATGAAATATACTTAAACTTGGTTAAATAAAAGAGTATACATTACTTAGATAACTACATTCTTAACTATTTTGCAGACTGATACAAATAGGATTCATCTGTAACATCGAACAGATAATTAACAGATACATAATTTATATCCTATTTTTAGTTTTGCTTTATCTAACTCTAAAAGGTTAAATCCTCTTTAAAACTAGAAAATAACAATCATAACTTAAACTTCATAAATACTAGTCTATCTTTTCATTTTTACAGCTAGCATTTTCAGAAACAAAGATACAGTACTGAAACTAGTTTTTAAGATTGTAAGAAGATAATTTATGAACTTAGTGAAATCACTAGTAGCAACTGCAAGTAGAATAGGGAACTCGGTTCAGAAGAATAGTACTTCTCACACCGAGATACTGTGCTAGAGTACGGTCTGGTGATACCAGATGTGGAAAAACACAGTACTACTAACAGATTTAACTTCTGATATTCTGAAATACTAACTTTACTGAAACTAATAATTAACCAGACATATAAATAAACATAACATGCATCCATTCATACTCAGTAAACATAAAGAAATAAATTACAGAACCTGTTTAAACTGTGGACAACAACAGCAATGGGAGGCCGTTCCTCCCTACCAACTCCTGGAGAGCACTCAGACAGCGACTTCTTAGGACCCCCGAGCTTGCTCAATCCTCCCTGGATGGAACTAGGTGCAGCAAATCAGATACCAGTCTTCAACTCAGTATTAACTCAGAACTAACAGTCAGTTCTCTCAGCCCAAATAGCTGTAATAAAAACTCAAGTTACTGCAACAATCCACTCAAAACACTTCCTTACTGTTTTTCCCTCTTTCCTCAATGAAATTCCTGAATAACATTCACCTGAATGAATTCTTTCTGGAATAAAATCTGAGCAGCCTCAGCTCTCTTCATTGAGTACTTTTAAAAGATTGCCTAGGTCTTAGTTGGGTTAACTGTCATTTAATGAGCCACCTGCTCTGATTCCACTTTCTTGGGGAATCATGACCCCAGATATAGGGAAGTTGCCACCTACAACTTAGGAAGTGTTTGAGGATGCTGCCACTTGTCCTTTTGCCTTTCCACCTAGTTCCATCCACCAGTTTGACCAGTAACCTCTTTTAACAGCTCTCCTATGCTGTTGTCTCCATAATTTATTTATTAATAATAAAATATTCTGAATTACACTCCATAACTGTTGACTCTGCTGAGTCATCAATCCCTACTTAGGATTAAGTTTAACATAATGTTTCAGAAATATAATAAAACAAATTACATAATTTTTACAAAATTGGGGTATGTGACATTTTCCCTTGCGATTTTGGCTGCTGAAGGCTGCTGTGGAATCATTTTGGCCATGATAGGGCCAAGAATGATTCAGGGAGTTGTTTTTCCCCTGTTAAAGCTTTAATAGGTGGTTTGTTGCATGCACGCAGTGGTTTTGTCCTCAGACTGCCTTGGAGTGGTGAATGAGGGTCTGATGTGCTTGATAAACCTAGTGTATTTGAGAACCACATAGATAGAGCTAGAGGGCTGGATTTCTTCTCCACAACCCCTAAATAGCACTGGAAGAGAGGTCAGGACCTGAGGGACTGCGTCGCAGAGAAAGGACTGATTTCCTTGTGTTGGGTGTGTGTGGGTGTCCTAGAAGTCAGGCTAATTTTGGTGTAGGTGTCCTTAGCTCTTCAATGAGCTCACCAGATTAGCATTTAGCCTTTCCTAGCTCTTGAATGGCCTGATAAACCCAACTTTGTTGGCTTGGATGATCTGTTGTTCACCTGATAAACCCAACTGTGTTCGCTTGGCTGAACTATGTACCCTTGGATGTGTTGTTACCCTTGGCTATGGGTAAGCCTGCTAGTTCCTTATTCCTTGGGGAATCATGTTCGGCTCGGGGGTGGCAGCTTTGCTGAGAGATTAAAGAGCACGCAAGCCTATGGTTGGGTGGAATGTTGCAACGACGTAGCTGGTTGCGGGACAAGTTCTTTATAAGATAAGTATTCTTTCCTAACTTGTGTCTGCAATGATATTTACTGTTGATGAATGATGATGTACATGTTGAATGCTGATTAATATGTTTTACTTCCGCTGTGTAAATGAATGATTATGCATCGTAGTATGTTTTATGTTTTTAAGTATCTTGCTTCAGCATTATATGAATGTATGTTCATGTTCACGGGTCCAGATGCCCATATGTTTGGTGTTTAGTAGTGTCCTCTTGCCCAGTCGGAGGGTCGGGGACGTTACATATTTTACCTAGTATAAACACCAATGTATATACTAGACCTATATATACTAGTGTATATATACACAGTCCCCCCTCGTAACCATGTTCGGACCCTTAGACCCAATTACATTGTACAAAAACTACTATACACTGGTGTATATACTATACTATAACTAGGTCTAGATACACTAGTGTATATACTATATTGATACTAGCATATACACTAGTGTATATTATAGTATCCACACTAGTGTATGTACCATGGTTGGGAGGATTGATTGTTGTCTTGGTTGGCCCAATTCAATTCTTAGTAAGTGGCATGTTGAGCCCCTAAATGAATTTATTAAATTCTCTTGTTAATTTCCATAATTCAATTCATGGTGTATATTCTAATGTATATACTAGAATATACACTAGTGTATCTACCTTGTTACATTATAGGATATGCACCAATGTATATACTAGAATATACACTAGAATATACACCAGTGTAAAATCTAGAATATACACTGGTGTATATACTAGAAAATACATCGGTGTATATTCTAGTATCCACACTAGTTTATGTACCGTGGTTGGGAGGACTGATTGTTCTCTTGGTTGGCCCAATTCAATTCCTATTAAGTGGCATGTTGAGCCCCTAAATGAATTTATTAAATTCTCTTGTTAATTTCCATAATTCAATTCTTGGTGTATATTCTAGTGTATATACTAGAATATACACTAGTGTATATGCTAGTATCAATATAGTGTATACACTAGTGTATATACCTACTTACATTATAGGGCATGCACCAGTATATATACTAGAATATACACTAGAATATACACCTGGTGTATATACTATACACTAGAATATACACTGGTGTATATACTAGAAAATACATTGATGTATATACTATACTGTAACTAGGTAGATACACTAGTGTATATACTATATTGATACTAGCATATACACTAGTGTATATTCTAGTTTCATGCTAGTGTATGTACCATGGTTGGGAGGATTGATTGTTGCCTTGGTTGGCCCAATTCAATTCCTAGTAAGTGACATGTTGATCCCCTAAATGAATTTATTAAATTCTCTTGTTAATTTCCATAATTCAATTCCTGGTGTATATTCTCGTATATCACTAGTGTATATTCTAGTATCACTAGTGTATATACTAGATTATACACTAGTGTATATACTAGACTATACACTATATACTACTAGAATATATTCAAGTGTATATTCTAGAATATATCTAGAATATATCTAGAATATACACTGGTGTATATACTAGAAATACATCAGTTTATATTCTAGTATATACACTACTGTATCATACTATATTGATAATAACATATAGACTAGTGTATATCACTAGTGTATATCCTAGTGTATGTAGTACAGTGGTTGGGAGGATTGATTTTTGTCTTGGTTGGCCCAATTCAATTCCTAGTAAGTGGCATGTTGAGCCCCTAAATGAATTTATTAAATTCTCTTGTTAATTTTCATAATTCAATTCCTCGTGTATATTCTAGTATATCACTAGTGTATATTATAGTATAAACGTTAGTGTATATTCTAGTATCACTAGTGTATATACTAGATTATACACTAGTGCATATACTAGACTATACACTAGTGTATATACTACTAGAATATACATCGATGTATATGCTACTAGAATATACACCGATGTATATTTTAGAATATACAATGGTGTATATGCTAGAAAATTCACCGGTGTATATTCTAGAAAATACATCAGTTTATATTCTAGTATATACACCAGTGTATATTCTCTAGTATCCACACTATTGTATGTACCGTGGTTGGGAGGATTGATTGTTTTCTTGGTTGGCCCACACCAGTGTATATGCTAGTATCAATATAGTGTATACACTAGTGTGTCTACCCAATTACATTATAGGATATACACTAGTGTATAATATACACCAGTGTATATTCTAGAATATACATCAGTGAATATTCTATAATATACATCAATGTATATTCTAGAATATACATCAGTGAATATTCTATAATATACATCAATGTATATTCTAGAATATACGCTGGTGTATATACTAGATTATACACTGGTGTGTATACTATACACTAGAATATACATTGGTGTATATTCTAGTATATACACCGATGTATATACTAGAAAATACATTGATGTATATTATAGGATATATACTAGTTTATATTCTAGTATCTTCCATCCATAAATTGCAGTCAGCCGCAATGTTATGATCTTCATCGTAACATTGTGAATTAAAATATTTTCAGCTGCACTCTCCATGGGTTTGTTGCCCGAACTCAACACCAACAATGGCCTGGTTATGATCATAGTTTCTGTCATTGTTATCAATATCTATTAAAGTTTTGGGTAAATACAGATTTGTATACTTTCAGTGAAAACCAAAAAAAAGAAGTTCTATGAGCATTAGTACAATTCTAATACCATAAAAATATGACTCACAATGGATTTTTTACTGAATTTAAATAAAAAATAGAAACAAAGATGGGTTTAAATATATTATGATCACTTAAAAAAGGGATGGTGGAAGCATGTGATCAATTCAAGTCTATGTGAACCTAATAAATAAATCAATCTTTGTTGAGTGCACATCCATCTGAAAGTTAGTCTTGTCTCAGGTGGGTGCAACCGAATCTTATCTCTTACACTCATGAATGATCTAGAATCAAACCTTGATGCCACCCCCGATCCCTTTTATAAGGAATGCCTCGGACTCTGAATCCTCCTTTAATTAGGTTGGGGTTAATGCAGAACATTATATGTGTGGGACAAACTAAAAATCATTGACAAACTAATGTCCCCAACCGAAAACTATATGTGTGGAACATAAAAATTAAGGATGATGACGTTTGTCCCCTTAGATGATACCACATTCACATTGTCATGGTAAGGGGTATGATGTCGATAAGGTTAGAATTAAGGACAATTATTTGTGGGTAAGTAATTGCACAAAGTGTATTTAGAATTAAAAATTAAGGATGATGACGTGTGTCCCCTTAGATGATACCACATTCACATTGTCATGGTAAGGGGTATGATGTGCTTGAACCTATAAATTATTTTAAACTAGGTATATACTAGTATATACACTAGTGTGTGTGTGTACTAGCGCATATACAAGTATATACATTAGTGCATATAGCCATATATATAGTGGTGAATATTATACTGGTATATACACTAGTGTAAATATCGATATATATAATGGTATATACACTAGTATATGCACTAGTGTATATATGTATCTTACTAATAGATGGCTGCTATAGGAAATCAATTTTTTCCAGACTTAACATGAGTGTTTTCCCATTAGGAGAAATGTCACGGTCATGAAAGCACCACATCCCATCTCCTAATTTAGTTAGAAACTCAAAATTCACATATGTATTACATACATTCCAAGACTAGTATATAGTGTACCAAATATTTTTAGTATCTACACAAAATAACTAGTCACTACATCTTGAAATATCTTGAAATGGTCACTACATCTTTTGGACTGGATAAAGTGGAAAGGATTAGAGGTCTGTTGATTAGAGGAAAGGATAAAGTGAAATGGTCATGATTGATGTGACTCACAATTTGGAAATTGTAAGCATATGCGGAATAATGGTTGTGAGTAGAAAATTGTAGGAGTTGAGAAAAAGTTTACAAAGTTGAAAACTAGGAAAAGTGGAGTCAAAGATAGTTCCTCGAAACCAAAACCTTAAGAAAATGAATATAATGGAACATCATGAGGATGTACTTTATTTTATTCATAGAAGAAATTTGTTGTAGGAATTGGTGTGTATACTAATTACACTAGTGTATATACTAGGTAAACACTGATGTATATACTAGGTATGTACACCAGTGTATATACCTAGTGTATAGGTGTATACACTAGGGTATATACACTAGTGTTTATATTAGTTATATTGTGTTTAGACATGTATATTTTCTAAAAGGAATATACATTGGTGTATAGTGTATATACCTAGTATATACACTAGGTATATACTAGTGTATACACTAGGTATAAATACTAGTGTATATACTTGGTATATTAGTATATACACTAATGTATATACTAGGTATATACATTAATGTATATACTAGGTATATTAGTAACATCAAATGCACAATGCACCTTTGCAACATCCATTGTCAAGAATCTTAGAGGAAGGTTGAAAGGTCTGTCAATTATCAATGATCCTCAAATTATTCACTCCAAATTAAATAATACAACTCCAATAAGAGTTCACCATTCACCCACAAAAAGGTGATATGCACTATACACATGTATGCAATCTCTATAGAAATGAGTAAGAAGCATATGGAGCTTATTGAATAGATCCTCTATTAATTTTTCATGGACCATCCAAAATAATACTGTCCATGTCTTTAAGCAATGTAACCACCTTAATTCATTCATTATTCCCCCTTTACTAGTTTAGGAGAATCCTAGTAACAGTTGAGTGAGGAGTGATTTGTAATTTTTCTTCCACTTAATTTCATCATATATAAGTTCCTTAAGATAAAAAAACTATCCTTTTAAAATTCACTTAAATAAATTTGATTTGTTGGATATGTGTTAAGTTCTATTAATGAATGAGGAAAACCAAATTTGAAAGACACATTTACTTGAAAGACTTGAAAAACACATTTACTTCAATTATATATATATATATATATATATATATATATATATATATATATATCCCCTATGTTTTAAACTTTTGTAGTTTTTTTTCTAAAAAGAATGATTTTGTCATAATGAAAATTGTACCAAAATCTAGTAGTGCCTTTATAATTGATGTGATTAAAAATTTAATGTTGCCTATCAAATCTCAACTTAGCATGCTTTGCTAATCCTTCATATTGTTGATAGGATATAATAATATAATTTAAGCCATGGATTAAGACTACACAGAAGTCATTCTATTAACAAATCTAAATCATTTTTCATTTCACTTAGGTGTTTTCCTTTAAATTTGTAGTTAGATCACAAACCGTGTATGCAAAATGTCAATGGAGCCTTATCACAAAGATGTGTCACATATTTTAGTAAGAGGTATGCCATAGAGGTAAAGATACAATGTCTTATTAAGGAAACCAGGTCAATGCATTTCTCCTTTGTCTCATTGCATTGTGGTCTAGGAACAACTTGGAGTGATAGTTGTGATAATGACCCAAATTGAAAGGTTAGTAGGCATGTTCATCCCCTCCATGGGATTTATAGGATGTAGGTAAATTAGTAGATGTTTCCTTAGTTCCTTCTTGAGTCAATAATTATTAAATTATAGGTACTTTTTTTGCAGGTTGGATGCACATAATCCAAATTTTGGAAAAGGCCTTTGTAATGATCTCCTTTACACGCATATATGGATGCTTCAAAAATATTGTAGATCTGATTTCCAAAAGATTCATGGATTTCCCGGAAAGCACCTTTTATATATATATATATATATATATATATATGAGTTTGATGAGGGTTGCTTACATTTTAGGAGGTCCGTTCATATTTTTTGAGGCATGTAGAGATTATTTGATTTTGATAAGTATACATTATAAATGATATGACAATTTTCAAGTTTGTATATTTTGGGATTTGGATTCATATGTCACATGTGGGTGTCTTGAAATTTTTTGTTGAGGACTATAATCCACTTTTGGTGATATTTTTGCCTTTGTTCCTAAGAGCTCTATGGCTAAGATGTTTTTTGCAAATGTATTTGTAACTCTGTACAAATGGCATGGATATGTATACTTTGATTTACTATGCAAATAACAAGTATGTGTTTTTCCTTTGGTGAAAAAAAAATTATTAAATTCTGTCTCATTTGATTTCATCGTAATTTTATGAAAATTGAAATTAAACAATATATGTATTTGATATACATTGATAATCATATTTATGAATTTAAAGTGAAATCCTTAATTTTAATTTTAACTTAAAATTTTATGTTTATTGAGATTTAAAGAGATTTTATAAATTCTCAATTTGAATAAAGTGATTTCATAAACTATGATTTTTGTTTATTAAAAATTGATTCAAAGATGAAGTGTTTTAAAATATCTAAAATTTTATTATAAAATTAGAGGTAAGTGTTTGAAAATATCACAAATTAAGTTATAAAATAAAAATAAGAAAATATATTTGGAAATTATGGACTAAAATTTGATTCAATGTTTTATATTTAATTTTATTTGCAAATTTCATATAAAATTATTTAAAATTAA
>LPNX010947787.1:568122-604750 GCA_001517045.1 Pseudotsuga menziesii
AAAAATTATTATTATTCACTAAAAACTAATTATTTCAAAGTTATAACGTTCTTAAAAACTATCCTTCAAGGAAGGCGTCTCCTTCAAAACCTCCTTAAAAACCCTTTGTGATATAAATATGTAGTTGCAGATTAACAACAAACGTTATCTACACAAACTTGGTACACGTTGATCAATCACCTCGCTTCTGTTACCAAAGGGTTGAAGCAGTGGACACAAGATCGAATCTTAAAACAAAAAACTATAAACAATTTTAAAACTACAAACAAGATACGGTAGAGGTTTTCATTAAGAATCTGCAAAGAATCGAAATGTTCTTCAACTTTTAGGCATGAACACAAAAAGATGGCTAATAGACTTTCGATTGGATTATTCATCACTGGCTGATGAATTGATGAATCTCCACCTCGTCTCAAATTACAAATACCAATTTATGGCTTCTGCATACTCTTCCCTGTATATGAACGGATGGCGTTTGAACCTACAGCAGTGGGGACGCCAAGTTGGAGAGGAATGGAGACTCTGGTGGGCGTCCTATTCAATGAACTCATAATCGATCTCTTTAAAAGCAGGAACTGTTGGACATGGAAATCACATATCTCTTCCTCTTATAGCGATCGATTACAATAGTTGTCCTTGTATTCCAAAAAAATCCAGCATAAATAAGAAGTAAAAGAGTTTTATTTGACACAAAATAATAAGAAATACCCTATGAAATCAATGTGACTGGCGATGATATCTGGTGGATCACTGTAGGAGTAGTAAACTACCCCATTGGATTGGATTGGTCCCATTGGATTATTACCCGCCCCTCCCAAGATAAGCTTAATGAAATGGGAATTGCCAGTATTGGAAGGAAGGTTTAAAGTGCTGGGTTAAGAGAAAGAGTCTTCTTGAGAACCTACTTGTAATTAGAGCTACTACAGTATATAGAGTTCAGTCATTATCACACTAGAGAGAGGCTAAGCACATAGAGAGTAGAGCTCCAGCTTATGAACAGAGATAGAGAGGTAGGTTGAAATCAAGCTAATTTCTCCACTCTAAAGCTTGTCTCTTAAGGCGCTAGTCTATATCGAGCCTGCCGGGGAGCTTACAAAGGCTAGGATATATGGCTTGAAATCTATTGCCTGACTATGGCTTACGGAGGCATGACTAGTTTCCATGGAACTGACTCTACAGATAAGGCGATTGATTTATTAGATTGATTGCCAACAGATACAGAGGTGGAGGGGTACAATGGATGGATGGACGGACAAATGATAGCTGACATCTTTGAGAGGAGAAACAAATAAAACACGGCCCTCCTCAGGCACACTCTGCTTTCTAGTTTCCTTATTGTTAGATTCTATCCTTTCTTTTATTTCCTAAACCTGAAACCATATTTCCAATGTTATCTGTATAAGAATACAAAATCACCAAAGGTTTATGATATAAAAACGCCATAACAGTATGAAAACTGAAATAGAGAACAGGAAAAGAAAAGTAATATTGATACAATTTACCAAATGGCTGCAACAACGTCTTCAGAACATAATCACTTGGCCACAGCTGAGATTTTCATTCGTGAATGTAATTTGACACAAATGGCACAATGCAAGACTGAACAATGCCGCGAATACGAGCTGGGTCGGTTCACAAATAGAAAATCCTAATGGGCGGGCTTATAATTTCAAATTTCAAATACGCCTAGCATTAATGCTGCAATTTCAAATTTCAAATACGCCCAGCATTAATGCTGCAATTTCAAATTTCAAATCGGTCTGGCATTATGGCATTAATGCTGACCATCAACATACTTTCGTATGGGTTCCGCGGGCCCTTGCATTGAGGGCATACATCATACATCCATAGGTCTGCATTGAGTGCATATGAATGTATGGGCCTTGGTATTGAGTGCATACATCCATGTGCCTGCATGATGGTATTGGTGAGTATGGGACTGAGAAACGCCGGGAAATTTTCACCGTGAAATACATATGCACGAGGGTTACGGAAGATTATGTCAGTGCCCCGCAGCAGCATTAATCACTCTGCTGCAGGGTGCTTATTGCTTGATCAAATTTGAAGGGTAGGGTTCCATTTCACTTTGAAGGGTTGTGAAAAATTGAACCCTTCAATGTTGACATGTAAAAATAAATTATTCTTTTCATTTGAAAGTGTAAGTGTACAACAAAATATTATTATTTATTAAAAACAATGTATAAAAAAAATGACAATAAGAAGAAATCCCGAGTGATTCAACATTTACATGGAATTAGTGAGGTAAACCATGTACTCTCCCGGTTCCTGGAGCATATAGTTTATTGAACTTAGATAAGAGATAATTTTGTCGGGCCAGTGAAATACTCGGTTGTTAGGTCGTTGATAAAATAAGGCATTGGAATTTGGAAGGACCTTTGAATGGAGGATTGATTCAGCTTGATGGTGGCTCTATTGGTCAAGCGTGATTGGGCCTACCTAAAAGAAAAACCCTAGAATGTAATACCTAATGCTTTCACGGAGAAAATTTTTTATTAACCCTAAATTCAGCAGTTATTTTTAGAATTGAATCATGTCCTCCCCACATGCTCAAATCAAAGTGATCAAACAAAGGCCCCAATTTTAGGTGGATTATGGATAGTCCCTCCAATGTATATCGAGTTTATACCCCAATTCGAAGTGATCAAACAAAATCCCCAATTTTAGGGGGATTATGGATAGTCCCTCCAATCTATATCGAGTTTATCAGCCCTATTGAAAAGGTTAAGTATTTATTAGTCCACTATAAGGAAAACTTTAAATTCTCCAACAAATATCACTACAAGTTGGGTGTCTAGTTTCTACCAAAGTCAACAAGGAAGACGAATCATAAACACATGTTTGGGAGGTTTACGACAACGAGGATGTTGAAATCATGTTCTTTGCTAGATCATTGCACTCCTAGTCCCTCATTCATGAACATTCGTCGAGGGATTCCCTTGTTTAGATATATTGGTAGACAATTTGTACTTCTTGTTTCCATTATTAGAAGGTTGACAAGAAAATGAAGGTGTTAGAGTCTACAACATTTACAGTGTCGGTTTTTAAATATTTTATCCTTTCAACTATTGGATTTCATTAAGGAAATTGGAACAATTCAAGATATTGTTATTTCTTTCAACTTAATGTTTACAATTCACGGCAGATAAATAACATTAATAGATTTGGAACTCAAATACAAGGCTCTTTCTTCTTGATCCTCCTCCCAAACAAAGTTGTGGTCATAGACTCTGAAAAGTATACATTATTTTTGTTTTGATTTCATTTAAATACTTGGTTTTTTAAGGTTACATCTATTGAGTATTCGAGACTTAGTTTGGCAGAAACACAATCGCATAATACATTACAAATTTCAAACAACATTTTGGATGGAGAAATTTTAAACCCTTATATTTATAGAATGAGAAGGAACTCCAACAAGAACACATTTAACTTTTATCCACATAGAAAATGTTACACAAGTGTAAAATGCTATACATACCTGTAAATTCACGACAACTAAGTCGACAGCTTAGCTCTACATAATCTTCTGGAGGAAATAGAAATTAGGGAGACACTGAAGCATAGAATTGGAGAGTTGAGAGTCTGAGTCCCGACCTTCGCCTGTCCTATACTCGTAAACCCAAAATATTTTTTTTTTCATAGACTTCACCAATCTCTTTAAGTTCGGGGAAGCTCAATCCAGCCTACCCAACGTTCTACCTTTGTTTCTCTTGCTCCTACCTGTGAAAAAGGTGGAACCTTCGAGTTGCCCACCGCAAAAGACAACGAGGAATTAGAGTGTGCAACCATTTCCTTCTATAGAAAGACGATTGGAAGCAATGCCATCCCAATTCCACAATATCTCGATGCTCTTGAGTTGGTTTACCTTTCCCGAGGTAGGTGAATGCATGTTTGTGTATTTCACATGATTACAAAAAAAATCATTTTATAATTGCTTCTACATAACATAGACAAATCTGTGCTGGTGAGGGAAAACTGGGTATTGTTTTCCCGAGGTTTCTAGAGACTTTCAAATATCATTCTTCGTTATGAGGGTGCTTAGGGCATAGATCAGAGAGCCCACGAGAGGAAGAAGAAGAAGAAGAAGAGGACTCAAGTCAAAAGGTGAGGTGAGTGAGGAGGGGAGACATAATAGCGATATTTGCAGGAGAAACCCACTGGTGCTATAATGATGGGAACGAGGAGCCTCTCTAAATCGTAGCCATAGGAAACACTCATAAACAACTCAGGCACAAGGGTTACCATGTAAGCATCACGACAAATTAAGTAATGATAATATTTAGTTAGGTATATGACGAATTCTTTTGTTTCTTTTAGAGATGACTATATGCATATTGTACAACCATTCTCTCTGGCTGGCCCTCCATTCCAGTTACCTTTGTCTCTACTACCTAAGGTGTTCCCCTTTCCTTGGATGACACAGGTAGACTAAGCAGCCTAGGTGGACCGTGGGAGACTTCGAGTGTTGATTCAAATGATTCTGACCCAGTGAATGAATGGATATTGGAATAAATCCTAGAATCATGGACTAACTAGTATAGGATATGATTCATGAGCACAAACAAAGGGCGACGTGCTACTATCCTGCTACCAAATATCCGTCATCCCAGTCTTGTGGTGGTCATAATAGAAATGTCTAGCATTGGGTGAAACTCTGGTCTGGAAACTTACATACCCATCGGACTAGGTTAGGTTCAAATCTAGCAAAGATTGCTCAATGCATTGTAAATTGTAACTTGTAAGTTGTAACCCAAAAAAAAACACCATTAGTTTTTCCTTACGGAGCCTTGACAGTGGGGGGTTATCAAATCAATTCACCATCCATAGATATGACTCATATGAGTATTTAATTTCACATCATATACTGAAATACTCAAGTGACTCTAAGTTTTGAGATCACGTGACTTGGCGAACAATAAGATGGCAGATGGAAAATCGAGTTGGCAGGTGGCATCATCTCATACCAATATTTAATGAAGTTGGTGAATCAGTAATGTGTGCTAATGCCATTACATGCTTTGAAAGTGAACATTGAATCGTGAGTCACAATCCTGACTCATCGACTTGAACTTGGCACTAGGAAGCCTAGTGGCCCACCATGGTCCGTGTTGATTGGGACTGAGATCCTCATCCATGATCCGACTATTCAAGGGCACTTGGGAAGACTCTGAGTCCCGACTCTCCCATAGTGCACTGAATCCCTGGATAGGAAAATTTTGTAGCTGCCCTTCTGTTGCAAATTTACCGAGTCTTACTCAATTTCATTATTGAAGTGCTGGAAATGAAACTAATTTTTTTTGCATGGTAAAATTCTTTGTGGCCTTCTATGACGTTTAAAATAGCCTTTGAAGGGCTCTGAAGGCTTCAAATTTGAAGCCTGCTCTTCATATAGCAATTATGGCTAAGATAATGTATCCTTTAATTATCTCCACCTTGTAAACTCATGCACACATTCTTTAAGTTTATACCCATACCAAAATTACATTCAAGTGCAAACCATTTTCACTCTCCATTTTTTCAAAAAAACTATCATATTGAAAGGATATGATACATAACCTACTTAGTATAAATAAAT
The DNA here is from genome assembly GCA_001517045.1 of Pseudotsuga menziesii. Classification (NCBI taxonomy): domain Eukaryota; kingdom Viridiplantae; phylum Streptophyta; class Pinopsida; order Pinales; family Pinaceae; genus Pseudotsuga; species Pseudotsuga menziesii. Next base: position 573,719 of record LPNX010947787.1, read on the forward strand.
AATCTTAAGTAGACACTTAATATCCTTTAACTAAATGTATTCTTCACTTTATCATTTTACTGAAATCCTAATCATTACCTATGGATCCCTCCCCATTCGAAATTCCAATTTCACAATAATTACTTAAAGTTCTCTTCAACCATAAATTAGAATTTAAATTCCAATTTTAATGGATTCGGATTACCTTTTTAAATCAATTCACTTCATGACAGGGATCAAATTTGAAGGGCAGGTCTCATTTCATTTTGAAGGGCTGTGAGAAATTGAACCCTTCAATGTTGACATGTAAAAATAATTTATTCTTTTCATTTGAAAAGGTAAGTATAACAAAATTTCATTATTTATTAAAAGTATTGTATAGAAAAAAATGACAATTTAAGAAGAAATCACAAGTGATTCAACATTGATATGGAATTAGTGAGGTAAACCATGTACATGATGATTTATCAAGTCCAAATTCTTTTTATGGGGGATTACTCAAGAGTTAGTATAGAGGAGGAGAGACTAGAATAAAGGTTGAGAATGAATAACATGTAGCCGTGATGGAAGATGATATTGGGACAAAGCTCATTTAGAAAGAGATTGGTGCACTTGTTTTGTTAATGTGAACATAGTGATAACCGTTAGGAGTATTGGTTTCTTGTATTGCATTGTTCTTTGGCCTATTTATTTTGTGAAGGGAAATGTTTGTTTTATATCATGCGAAAGTGATTAGAGTAGTTGAGAACTACTCACTACCTTATCTGAATGCATAATATGAAATTGGGGATGAAAATAGCCTCATGGGTTACTAAAGCTTATTTGTGTCTAGAATTGTTTTGAGAAGATCTATACTACTAGAAGTGCTATGTTACAAGGCCAAAAGAGATCAGGCATGAGATTCCTAACATTAATAACAAAAACTAAAAAGATGATTTTTGTCCAGTGCCAAAATATCCACCTGAAACCTAAAACTAGTGTACTTCTAACATTGTACATACCTGGGAGATTTAAAATCGTTGATACTTGTTGTGACCACTTGATGATTACCATAACCAATGGTTTAATGAAACAACATAAAAGTAAAAAAAATAGAAGAATAACTTTTGCATGACATTTTAGCTTACATGTTTTGAAATGAACTTTTCTACATGCTACTAAAATCATTGGATTATTATCTTTCAAATTAAAAACATAAGCTTTTTCCAATCCACATTTCCATTAACAACAAAAAAAAGTTACAAATACCATCACAAAGCTAATTGATAAGTTTTTCCATATGGACCTAAAGCTAATTGATATGTTTTTCAATATGGACCTAGTTCATGAGTAACTAGCCATTCAATTTCAAACTCCGACTAATCCCTAAGCATCGTCTTCACCATAATAAACCTAAGTATTAAAACACTTGAAAATTTATCCTTCAAACTTTAGTCTTGAGTCTACTAACATCTAGATGTCAAATGAGAGGGATTGATAGGGATTCCCATTTCTGTTTTCAAAATTCAGTGCATATAATTATTATTCAAACACATTGAAAAAGTATCCTTCAAACTTTAATGTAGATCTTACTAGTATCTAAATATCACACAAAAGAAGTTTGAGAGGGCTTTCACAATTATCTTTCCAAAATTCCATCTTATATTTATGTGAAAAGGTTAGACCAAAAACAAGGACTATTATATATTGTAATCTCTTTGTGAACCTTACATGATTCAAAAATGTCATTTTGACAAAAAAACATATTTACAATCTCTTATCTTAAATTCTGGGTTGATAGGTTTGAGGAGTGTTATCCAAGGTAACTGTAGACTCCATTTGATATGTCAACATTACAAACCTTTATCAAGGTTCATCATCAGAACAATGAGTCGAGTTGAATAATTGATAAATATTTATTAATATATCTTTAAGAACACATTTCAAGAGAAAACTAGGAAATTGATAATGTTGACTATATAACTAAGACCAAATCCAAACCCTAAAAATGTTAAGCTAGATGATAACGAATTCTAAGTTGTGATTAAAACAAACACCTTGAATTGCTACAAAGATTCTAAACTTATAATAGAATAAAAAACTAACTTAAATTTATTAATATTAAATATTTTTCTTAATGAATAAATTGCCTTAACCTATTTTTAATAAACTATAAAACAAAATGTAATATCTAACTCTAACCTAGAAATACTACAATTTTTTATATAAAAGAATAATTAAGAGAATGTTTTAATAATTAGTGAGTTATTGGCCATAACCTAGGAAATATTTAATGTAAAAAAATAACCGAAATTAACATATCTGATTTACTCTAGTATAACCTAAAAGACATAATTCTAATAAAAATTAAAACTTTAACTTTAAGATTTACAAATTAATATTGTATTGCTTTTTATAATAAACTTAACATGGATTTCATTAAAGAACACTACAATAATTGAAGAGGAGCATCTTTTTTAACAATGTAAATGAGGTCAATTATCGGAAAAAAACGTTTTTGTTTTAGTAATTCATCTCTTTGATTATTTTCACATTCAAAGTTAATTTTTTTATTTTTATTTTTTTCCTATTATAATTTATAGTTAATGGTCAATTTCGAATGTACACAAACTTACTGGAAATTGGAAATGTAAAGAAAATCATTTCGAAGCAATAAGTGCGTACCCCAAATGAATAGTGATTGAGACTAGTCAGAATAGTAAGAGGGAGATATACCCCTCTAGGTGAAATGAACCATGAAAAACATGTTATCTTACCTATGTAATAGAAAAATCTCCTCTCCCTATATATTTCTTTCGGTGCCTGTAGTTCCTATAATGTAATGAAATTGAGTTGGAATGCTCGTAGTGCCTATAATTGTTCAATCTATCTATTCATGAACAAATCTATCTATCCATGCCATAAGAAAGAGTAGGTGAGTAGGTAGACTGTAGTAAGGGAAGGAGAACAAAGAAAGAACCAAAGTCAATACAAATTGAAATGGTTTACATCCAATGACTACATTGCACGTTCTTATCCATGTGTCCTCCCTAATGTAGGGTTTATCCTCATAAAAATAAATACCTTCTATACCCTTAATTATATAAATATCCTAGAAATTGGAAATAAAATAGAAAAATCATTTCCAAGTCTCTCCAATATTGACATATTATCGTAGCTAATTTGCGGAAACACTTCAAATTCTCCAACAAATATCAAGTATTTTAAACTTTTAATTTTAATTTTGTTTTGTTCTATTATGGTTTATGGTTTTCGGATGCACACAAAATAATTGTAAATCAGAAATAAAAAGAAAAGAATTGCCACCACCTAAATGTTTTAGGAGCAACAAATATTTATGCAACCTCCTGGAGCCCACAAGAGATGATTATATTACACACTCGATTATTGTGTGGAAACCTATAATTCACATCTCTGTGGCCCTCACACGATTCACATTGGCAACCATTGGGGCATCTTCTTCCATTCATGTCATGGAGAAAGATCTCATACAAATATGGAGACATGCGCGCGGATACAACATTATCATTGTTTTATCTAATGCAAGTCCATACATATATAAATAAGTGTCTACTCTCCCAGTCCCTGGAGCATATATTTATTGAACATAGATAAGGGACAACTCTGTCAAGTCGGTGAAAAAGTCGATCGTTAGGTCGTTGATAAAATAAGGCATTGGAATTTGGAAGGACTTTTGAATGGATGACTGATTGCAATTGATGGTGGCTCTATTGGTCAAGTGCTATTGGGCCTACCTAAAAAAAAAAACCCATAATGTAACACCTAATGCTTTTAGGCATCAACCTTTTTTATCAACCCTAAATTCAACAGCTATGAATCATGTCCTCCCCAAATGCTCAATTCGAAGTGATCAAACAAAAGCCTCAATTTTAGGTCGATTATGGATAGTCCCTCCAATCTATATCAATTTTATCAGCCCTATTGGAAAAAGTAAAGTATTTATTAGTCCACTACAAGGAAGAACTTACAATTCTCCAACAAAAATCACTACAAGTTGGGTGTCTAGTGTCTGCCAAAGTCAACAAGGAAGGCAAATCATAAACACACGTTTGGGAGGTTTGCGACAGCGAGGCTATTGAAACCATGTTCTTTGCTAGCTCAGTGCACTCCCAGTCCCTCATTCATGAACGTCCATCGAGGATTCCCTTGTTTAGATATATCGGTAGACAATTTTTTCTTCTTGTTGCCATTATTAGAAGGCTGACAGGAAAACATAGGGGTAAGAGTCTACAATATTTACAGTGTCAGTTGTTAAATATTTTATCCTTTCAACCTTTGGATTTCATTAAGGAAATTGGAATAATTCAAGCATTTGTATTCAATTGTTTTTCTTTCTTTCAACCTAATGTTTACAATTCACGATAGATAAAGAGCATTGACATATTTGGAACTCAAATACCAATCTCTTTCTGCTTGCTCCTCTTCCCAAATGAAGTTGTGGTCCTAGCCTATGAAAAGTATACATTATTTTGGTTCTAATTTCACTTATATACTCGGTTTTTTAAGGTTAGATCTATTGAGTATTCGAGACTTAGTCTCGAGGATGTGTGGTCGCATAATACATTACAAATTTCAAACAACATTTTGGATGGAGAAGTCGCATAATACATTACAAATTTCAAACAACATTTTGGATGGAGAAGTCGCATAATACATTACAAATTTCAAACAACATTTTGGATGGAGAAGTCGCATAATACATTACAAATTTCAAACAACATTTTGGATGGAGAAGTTTTAAACCCTTAAATTTATAACACGAGAAGGAATTCCAACAAGCAACACATTTAACATTTCCCCATATATAAAATGTTACACAAGTACAAAATGTTGTACATACCTGTAAATTCACGACAACCAAGTCGACATCTTAGCTCTGCAAAATATTCCGGAGGAAATAGAAATTAGGGAGACACTGAAACATGGAATTGGAGAGTTGAGATTCTGAGTCCCGACCTCTGACTGTTCTATACTTGTAAACCCAGGATAATGTTTTTTTCTCCCAGAGACTTCTCCAATCTATTTTAGTTTAGGGAAGCTCAATCCATCCTACCCAACGTTCTACCTTTGCTTATTTTTCTCCTACATGTGACATAGGTGGAACCTTGGAGTTGTGCACCACAAAAGAAATGAAGAATTAGAATGTGCAGTTGTTTCCTTATACAAAAAAGACTATTTAAAGCAACACCATCTCAATTCCCCAATATTTCGACGCTCCTGAGATGGTTTACCTTTCTCGAGTTAGGCGAATGCATGTTTATGTATTTCACATGATCACAAAAAAAATCATTGTATAATTGTTTCTACATAACATAGATATATCTGTACAGGTGAGGTAAAATTGGGTATTGTTTTTGCGAGGTGTCCGGAGACTTTCAGAGATAATTCTTTGTTTCGAGGGTGGTCAGAGTGCAGATCAAAGAGATCATGTGAGGAAGACGAAGAAGAAGAAGAGGACTCAAGTCAAAAGGTGAGTCGAGTGAGGAGGGGAGATGTAATAGCGATATTTGCAGGAGCATCCCATTGGTGGTATAATGATGGCAATGAGCCTCTCCAAATCGTATCCATTACCGACGCACGCATCCAGCCCTCATAATCAGCTTGGGCAGAGGAGTTACTGTGTAAGCATCTCGACAAATTAAGTAATGATAATTTCAAGTTGGGTACATGATGAATTCTTTCGTTTCTTTTAGAGCTTACTATATGCATATTATACAAACCTTCTCTCTGGTTGGCAGTCCGTTCGAGTCTCCTTTGTCTTTGTTGCCTAACCCTGTTCTTCTAATAAGTTGTGAAGTCTAAGCAGCCTAGGTGGACCATGCAAGACTGGGAGTGTTGATTCAAATGATTCTGACCCCAGTAAATGAATGGAAAAATAAATCTTGGAATACTGGACTAACTAGTATAGGATATGATTCATGAACACAAACAAAAGGCGACGTGCTGCTAGCCTGCTACCAAAGATTTGTCATCCTAGTCGTGTGGTGGTCATAGAAATGTCTGGCACTAGGTGAAACCCTGGTCTGTCAACTTAGAGACCCATTAGACTAGGTTAGGCTTGAATCCTACAAATGCTGCTCAATGCATTGTAAATTACAACTCGTAAGTTGTAACCCAAAAAAACAACACCATTAGTTTTTTCCTTACGGATCCTTCACAATGGAGGGATGTCAAATCAATTCACCATCCATAGATATGACTCATATGATAATTTAATTTCACATCATATACTCAAATACTCAAGTGACTTGTAAGTTGTGAGATCACGTGACTCGGTGAACAAGAATATGCAAGATGGAAAACCAAGTTGGCACGCTGGAATTCTCTTAGACCAAGATTTAATGAAGTTGGTGAATCGGTAATGCATGCCAATGCCATTAAATTCTTTAAAAGTGAACATCGAATACAGAGTCACAGTCCCAACTCATCGAGTTGAACTTGGCACTGGCAACACAGTGGCCCACTGTGGTCCATGCCCATTGGGACTGAGATCCTCATCCATGATCCAACTATATGAGGGCACTTGGGCAGAATCTTAGTCCGAACTCTTCCACAATTCAATGAATCATTGATAACCTGAAAGGGAAAATTTTGTCGCTGCCCTTCTGTTGCAAATTTACCGAGGCTTACTCAATTTCATTATTAACGGGCTGGAAATTAAACCAAATTTTTTTTTGGCCTTAAATAAAGGGTAAAATGGCCTTTGAAGGGCTCTGAAGGCTTCAAATTTGAAGCCTGCCCTTCCCACAATGACAACATCATTGTGACGTCCAATGCACAGCATATTGCTACGTAAACCTACTTTTTTGGGATGATGTGCGATATCTATGATGTGTGATGGCCATTTACTAATTGGAATAGAATCTCGGTTAAAGTTTGAAGGTCTAACTGACAGAAAGCTTCTACTTCTACTGTTTGTGGAGCCACATACGTCATTTTCCTGAAATTGACCTCCCGATTCCCTCTACTCTACGTGGTTGGTCTATATGTTTTGGTTTATATTTCTGTTGAATTTTCTCATTGTCTTCTAAATATTCTAAATGTAGGGTCAAGTTTTGGTTATACTATTTCTCTGTTTTTTTCGACAAAAATGGCAGAAATCTTTACTTTGCATATTTTTTTGAGTGCTAAAAATATGGAACAAGCTAATCTAAACAAATTTGCAGCTTTTTGTATTCTACGATTAGTGTCGAATCATATTTAAAATGAAATTAAAATTAATCTCCGGTTGGTTGGATGTTTGGTTTTAACAAATTTAGTATATTTTTACTAGTAGTATTTATTTTTTGTAAATAGAAAGTTTATAATAAATAAATGGAATTTGTAGTAACATTTTTTAATATATATATATTTTAAATGTTTGGTAAAATTAGATAATTAATTTTTTAATTAAATTGTAAAAATTAAAAATGTTTCATAAAATAATATAATCAATTTTTTATATTAAAATAATAGAAATTAATACATAAAAATATTTCTTATAATTTTATTGATAAATGGACTAGTAATGAGATGTAAGAGAAAGGATGCTCACGTTGTTTTTTTGTTAATTTTTAAAGGTATATATATATTTTATAATAATATTTTTGTATTTAATTGTAAAAGAAATTCATAAATGTTAGGAGGCATATAGATCCAAGAAACAAATTATGAAAAACAACCAAGTGGAAAGGGAATCTATTTGTAAGATCAAATATATATAGTAGCTACTTGATATTGGAAATATTCATTTATTAAATTTGTAACAATTTATTGAGATATAAGATTGAAATACCAATCAAACTTGATATTTGTTTAACAACTAGAAATTTACAAGATTTAAACTTATAATATAGTATATTAGCATTTGCATCGAGAGTGTAAAAATATTTAGTGTTTTCATGACTGAATGAACGATTTGCTGATTTTACTTAATAAAATTTGTTTTGTCGTTCAGAGTTCCACTTTTCGCAGTACGGAATGTAGAATTCACAAAACTAATTGTCACATTTTATTTTCATATCGAAGTTGCGCATTCCTCATTCTGCATTGCAGAATACGAAAATTGGAAAACAGATAATCAATTTAACATAAACGTGAAAGAGATTTAATAACTTATCAACTCAAATTACTATTGATCAATTAAAATTGATCAAGTATTCAGAACATTCAAGATTAACTTGTATCTAAAATGTCAATTGAAAAATAAAGATTGATTATAGTATATGTTGTAGAATCATTTGCGGAAATAAATAAAAGTTTTAATTAAATAAATTCATTTTAAAATAGATGCATAAATCATAAGTACAGAAAAACTAGAATTGTAGATCAGTGCTTATAAATGTGCAAAGGAGAATCAATATTTATCAAATAAACTTGACTAAATAAACAGAAAGACTAAATAAACATAAATATGCTTATAACATAGCTGTATTAATAAAGGTCTTCAACAAATTACAAACTTTGGGTTAAGCAGAGTATCTTCAATCATTTGTGTTGATTTGTCCCTCTAGAAATCCCCCCTAGTCCATGAGAAATGTACCCTTTAAATAATTATTAGAAAAGAATGAATCCCCATGAAACTGGGATCATAAAATCCATATAGAACTATTGACCAAGAAAATATTGCCACCTCATCCAGATCTGTAGCAATTGTTCTATGTTTGGGTAATTGGCAGATTCAAACCCAAGATGAACATTGCACCTAAAGGTCTCCATTTCAATTTTGGCTAACTTATGCCAAAGCCAGATGAAAATGTGGATCTTTCCTTGCATAGTAAGTGGATGCCTTATCAACTGATCCACATCTCCGATGTTGATATGATCAAGTCCTTTAATATTTTCCTTAGCTTCTTCACATCTACGTTCCACCTTCTCGATCATTAACTTTAGAGGACAAGTGTTCTCAATCAAGTCCATGGTAGGGAAGTGTAATATCTCCATGATGCTATCAACTGCGTACCATCTTCTCCCGCAAATTGTCTGTGCTTTCTGGATGGACTCTTCAATCATCTCATTCAAATCGAGCCAAGCACACAGAACAATTCTGACCTTCTTCAATTGAAAACTGTTGAGGGTGGTGATACCTTGTGGCTTGTCTTTCATATACCTTTTCCAATCGAAAATATCATCATAAGCTTTGGAGGCCTGTTGTCTCTTGGCTGTTTATTTCTCCAAGGTGATAGACATTTTGTCAAAAGCAACATAAGTCTAAAAAATGTCATCTAGGGTCCTAAAGGTTTCAGTTATTAAATCATGATGCTCCTGATTGACCTGGATAGCCAAATATTGAAACTCTTGCTAACAGAACCTAAAGAATGCAGAGGAAGTTGTACTTGCAGTTGCATTTTCACACTATTTTACTAGCAAGGCTATCCTTTGGATATTAGTGGCATTTGTAGTTTTTTCATTTTGCAATTCATCCTGGAGAGAGGCATTCTTGAGCTGCAACTCTTTAAACTTGTCTTCAGATGCTTTCTCCATATTTGCGACATGAGTTTTATGCTCTCTCTTGACCTCATCTAGTTCTTCCTCCAGCCTCTTCATTTCTTCTTTCCTTTTGTCAAAATCCTTGTTCAGTGTGAGAACTGCACCAAGGTTGTCACCTGTGAAAGCACCCAAAACTGTGGCTGAATCCACTGCATGAATCTAAGGGTCACTAGACTATTGAGTCCAAATTATTTGATTGGTGACAGGTGTAGCCAAATCACCATGATTCCTACTTCTCTTCTTTCCTTTCCTTATCACTGCCTTGGACAACCTACTATAATAGTAATATGCAAGAGGGACTACATTGTCTTCATCAAACTCATCCATTGATTGAGTAAACAAAGAAGTTCTACACACTGTTGAAACTAGTGAGGATGTCTGAGTAATGGTGGGAGGTGGTATATGCGTGGTAATGTGGGAAGTAGGGAAGGGAGAGGAGAGGCTCTGATCATTTGTGGGTTCAGATATTGGAGAAAGGGTTTGAGTAGAGGCTCCAAATAGTGGAATACCAATGTTAATGGCTAAGAGTGATGATGAAGGTAATATAACCCTCTCAGGAATAACAAAATATGACAAAACAAATGAGGGTAAGTGCAGAGGGATATTGAAAGATTGGGTTCCTGTAATAGTGGATGGAGGAATGGGATGTCGATCTAGGCTGATTGGTATGGAAACATGTGGTGAGATCAAAGAGTGAAACAACTGGGATAATGAGGATGATGGGGTCACCCCAACAGGAAAAGTGGAAAGAGTGTGGATGGATGAGAGGAGGACTGATGCAGTTGATGAAACAAGAGCATAAGTAGTTTCTGGGATCTTAGGATGTGGAATGGAATCTTCCACTCTATTATCACTGAACAAATCTGCAAATGTCTGTAAAGGTTGAGTAAATTCCTCAATGACAGGCATAGATGAATGCATTTCTTCTTCAGCATCAGATTCAATAAGATTAATGGTGGGTATCTGAGAAACAGTCACTTGAATCCTCTGCTTTTCAAATGGCTTAATATCAATTGCTACTTGTTCATCACTTTCATGGGTAAGTGTAGTAGTCGCCTGAATGTCAAAAATAGTCTTGACAGTTGCAGCTGCTTAATTATCCAATACAGAAGTTATGTGTGGCACTTTCTGCTTTGATTGCTGAGAAACTGTCACCCATGGAAGATCTTCCATAGGATCCTTTCCCTTATTTCTGTCTGTATAAGTCACTACTGATAGAACTTTTATTTGATGGGCTTCATTCTCTTCCTTGTATTTCTTCACCTTTTCAAGTAGATTAAGTTCCATAGCTCTATAGATTAGAATCCTAGCTTTAAGCTCCTACTGATGTTGTAAAATGTGGCTTTGTTCCTCTTTTCTCTTAGCCCTGGCTAGGACCTCAAAAAATGTATTCACCCCCTCGTAAATAGAGTCATCGGGGATTTCTTCATGAACATACCCACCCTTGATATGGTTCTACTTGTAGTGGGAATCGAGAAACCCCTTAGGGTCATGTCTCCTTTTAAGAGCAAAGCCAAGATTCAAAGAGGATATTTGATCACCTAACACTGTAGCCCAAGTTGAAGTTGGGACCCAGTGATCCAAGATTCAGAGGAAATTTAGGCCAGCCTTTCCTCTTAGGAGCAACAAGTTTCATGTAGACACCATCAGTGATGGTCTAGAAAGAGATCTCTTCAAGAACTAGCCTCTTAGGAACTATCTTGGGCAACCTATGAACATGATATAGGAGCATTAGCTCTCAAGGACAACTACTAAATTTCTAGTCATACCCTAAGGTCTTGACATCTGCTGAAGGAGGGATTCATTGTAAAACCATTGTAAACTTTCATGTAAAGTATTTATTTCCTAGCAAGTCTAGATAGGATAGCAGATCTAATCTGATAGGTGTCAGTACTAGATGAGTCATGCTGTAGGGGTATAGTGGCATGCCAGCAATGTGATGAGTTGGTCACATGCTGAGGAATCTTTTTAGTTTTCTGATGAGTCATAGTTTGTTAGCAAGCGATAGGCATGATGGTAGATCAAGACTCCCTGCATGGAGATCAAGACACAAGCTGTTTGGATAGGGACATTTCAACATGTGTGGTAGTGGTTTGTTTTGGTTATAGGACCACTCAGAGTAGGAGTTAACAATTTAGGTTAAACAGGTAGAATAGAGATGTAGAGGGGGTTCGGCTCTTTAGCATTTAGAATTCCGAGTTGCAGAGAAGAGGACAGACTTGTGTCTGGTTCCTACTTGTAAATATTTTTAAGAATCGGAAGAAGAGAGATCCAAGCTGTGTGTATTTTCCTTTATTGCTTCATAGAAGGATTTACCATGTGTTTGTAGGGTTGTTATCCTGTATGCATGTGCTGTGTTGAACTATGTATTTTCGCAGAGCCGACTTTGACGTTTTCCTGAACATTTGTGCATTTCAGTGAGGTGTTGATTCCACCCATCAATTTCTTGCTTGAATAGTTGAAGTAGAGTGTGAATACATGCATAAGAGTGATAGGATAAAGAATCGGGAGGATTGCAGGATGGATTGATTAATTTCATGATCGATCGGCACAACCCACAGATTTTCTGCCATTAACGAGTTTTGCAGAGAATGAACGGTGGAGATTGAGTTCGTAGATAAAGATCTGATGGTCCAGAAGAATCCTGCAATGGAAGTTGTGAGGAAGTTAACAGATCCACAGAGATCTATGAGGTCCGCATCAAGGAGAAGATTGACGGTCGAAGTGAAGGCCGCAAATATCTAATGGCTAGGAAAATTACGGGGGGAAGAATTGTGGGGAGGAAGTTGCAGGGGAGCAACTTTGGGAAGTTGGCATCCTACATCCCGCAACCCGATTGTGGGAAGGCCGTTGCGGAATGAGAATTGCGAGGAGGAAGCTGTAGGGGAGAAACTTTGGGAAGTTGGCAGCCCACATCCCGCAACCCAATTGCTGGAAGGCTGTTGCAGAAAGAAATTTGTGGAGCGCAAGATTGGGTGTTCGAGATCCCGCATCCCACAACCCGACTGCGGATAACAATTTGCGGAAACAGAGTTGCGGAAAGGTGACTGTGGAGGAAAAATTGTGGGGAGGCAAGTTTAGAGAAGAATTTGGCCATTAGGCTAAATTTTTCAGTCCTGCTAAGTGTAGGAGCCACCAGATTCTAGAAATGCTAGTTGGGGTTGGTTGTGATCGACCCACCTACATCAATTTTGGTATCAGAGCCAGGTTAATATATCCTGTGTGTTGGAAAATAGAAGCAACTTCTAGGTATGACTGGGTAGAAGTTGTTGGGCGATTCCACACTTGTTATTGTGGGTAGAATTGTCTGGGGGAGTGAGTAAGTGATGCAGAAGATTGTGTGAAGGATATGCGCGTGTGAGGGAAAATCATAGTAGTAGATGCCTAAAAGAGAAATGAAGAGTGCTCAAGAGGTTCTAGATAGAGAACCAACGTTACCAACAGACCAAGTACATAGAAGGGGCTTGGTGAGGTAAGTTGTAACGGTGTGAAAGAGAACAGTTATTGCAGAGGCTTAGTGTGAGAAGATGGTTTCACGCGTAGACAGAGTAAGAGGTCATGACAGAAGTAGATCAAGGGTGAACACAAAAGTGATGAAGATCATAAGAATGAAGATGAGGCTACTGTGTCTCAGGTGGAATAAGAAGCAGTCTTGGGACTGAGCAAGACTGAATTGATTGACAAAAGTGGTCAAGGAATTGAAAGACAATTACTGAAGATTGTTAAGACAGAGCCAGAGGAGAGTTTTGTTGACATAGTAATGCAACATATTGAATAAGTGCTTGAAGGGAATCAAGTAGAGAATAAATGTTTGAAGTACTGGCTAGAAGTATTGGAACAAGAAAGAGAGACTTAGGCTGAAGTCAATGATCAACATGTTGATGATGTGTTTGAGATGAGTCAAGAAGAAGATGAATGGCTAAAGAGTTTGCTGAAAAGGATTACAGTCAATAAGATGGAAAAGTCTCAAGTTTTGAATGAGACAAAAGTAGATATTAGTTGGCTAAAGTATGTTATGTTAACTAATATGCAGAGCAGTGTGAGGGACTATGTTGTTCCAATTAGAAAATTGAGAGACAAATTACTTTTTGAAAGTAAATTTGCAGACAGAGAGCATGAGAGGGGTATTTTAGAGGGAGATGCTTATAAAAACATAAAGGAAGTAAGGGTGGTAGCAATATCTGGGACATCATTTGGAGCAATGTCTGGGACAACATCTACAACAATATCAAGAGCAATGCCTAAAGAAATACCCATAGCAATATATGGGACAACATTTGAAGCAATTCTGCAAGTAAAAACAAAGATTGAGTTGAGAAACGTTGAAGAAGATGTTCAGCAGTTTATATTTGAATGGAAAAAGTACAACCAAGTGCAGTGGCATAGTGAAAAGAACAAGAGTTGTTTGCAGCAGCAGACTGAGTTGAAAAGTGCCATAGCTGAACTATGGGAGTTAATGAAAATTCCTAAGAAAAGCTACAGTAGGGTAAAGCAAGCAAACCACTGTAAGGTTGAATGGAGAATGAAGAATGAGGAAGGAAAAGACAATGGAGTACTATAGCATAAGGTTTGGAAGGCTAGAAGATTACAACCAAAGAGAACAGAATATAGTGAATCTTCTGGACAACAACAAACAACAGTTTGGGATCTAGGAGAACAAAAGTTGAAGACATATGCCCAGAAGGTCATGATTTATTTCTACTTTGGGAGTCTGATGCAGGAGCATTATATCTCAAGGCCAACTACTAAATTTCTGGTCAGAACCTAAGGTATTGACATGTTCCCAAGGAGGGGTTCATTTTAAAACCATTGTAAACTTTCATGTAAAGTATTTTATTTCCTAGCAAGTCTAGATAGGATAGCAGATCTAATGTCAGTACTAGATGAGTCATGCTGCAGGGGTATAGTGGCATGCCAAAAATGTGATGAGTTGGTCCAATGCTGAGGAATATTTTTAGTTGTCTGATGAGTCATAGTTAGTTAGCAAGCGATAGGAATGATGGAAAATCATGACTCCGTGCGTGGAGATCAAGCCACAAGCTGTTTGGATAGGGACGTTTCAGCATGCGCGGTAGTGGTTTTTTTTGGTTGTAGGACCACTCAAAGTAGGAGTTAACAGTTTATGTTAAATAGGCAGAGTAGAGAAGTAGAGGGGGTTCTGCTGTTCAACATTTAGAATTTCGAGTTGCAAAGAATAGGACATGTGTCTGGTTCCTACTTGTAAATATTTTGAAGAATCGGAAGAAAAGAGATCCAATATGTGTGCATTTTCCTTTATTGCTTAATAGAAGGATTTACTGTGTGTTTGTAGGATTGTTAGCCTTTATGCATGGCTGTGTTGAACTGTGTGTTTTCGCAGAGCCGACTTCAACGTTTTCCTGAACATTTGTGTATTTCAGTGAGTTGTTGGTTTCATGCATCAGTTTATTGCTTGAATAGTTGAAGTAGAGTGTGAATGAATGCATAAGAGTGATAGGATAAATAATCGGGACGATTGCAAGCTGGATTGATCAATTTTATGATAGATTGGCATAACCCATAGATTTTCTACCATTAAGGAGTTTTGCAAAGAATGAAGGGTGGAGATTGAGTCCACGGATAAAGATCTGACGATCCAAAAGAATCCCACAATGAAAGTTGCAAGGAAGTTAACAGATCTGTAGAGATCTGTGAGGTTTGCATTAAGGAGAAGATCGACTGTCGGAGTGAAGGCCACAAAGATCTGACGGCTAGGAAAATCACGAGGGAAGAATTGCAGGGAGAAAGTTATGGGGGAGAAACTTTGGGAAGTTGGTATCCCACATCACACATCCCGAAACCTGATTGCAGGAAGGCCATTGCGGAACAAGAATTGTGAGGAGGAAGTTGCGGGGGAGCAAGTTTGGGAAGTTGGCATCCCACATTTCGCAACCTGATTGCGGGAGGGCTGTTGAGGAAAGAAAGTTGTGGAGCACAATGTTGGGTGTTAGAGATCCTACATCCTGCAACCCAACTACGGAAACTCTGTTATGCAAACAAAGTTGCGGAAAGGCGATTGCAGAGGAAAAATTGCGGGGAGGCAAGTTTAGAGAAGAATTTGGCCATTGGGCTAATTTGGCAGTCTTGCTAAGTGTAGGAGCACCAGATCCTAGAAGTGCTAGTTGGGGTTGGTTGTGATCAACCCACCTGCACCAGAACAATATTGCCACCCTAAACTCTAATATATGAAAAAGACTCGCCGACATACCAATTACCCATTGTGGCAATGAGAGCTCTGGATTCTGCTGAAAAGGCAGGAGCTTCCACTTTGAATATGTTGAAATAAATGGTTCCCATGAAGTGATCACAAATGTCATAGAACGAAGGCATATAGTTGTTATCCCACAATGTCAAATAGTAAATTGGTACAGGAGGGGTTGGTAAGGTCCAGTTCCATCCCAAGTGGGGATATTGGAACTTTGTGCAGAATACGTCAATGATAAATGCCAAAAAGAAGAAATTGGGATTCTCCTGGGAAGTAGCCTTTTGACAATTCTGGATAGCCTTTTTAAGCTCCAACGACAAGATAGAAGACCATGGGAAAGACTCACTAGTAGTTAGGATGTGGTGGGCCACCGGAGCCCATTCATCTTTAAAAATAGAGCAATTGGGAAGACCATAAAGCTTGCATAACATGCCTATCCATAAAGAGTAAGGTTCCCTAAACTAGGTGACAGGGTACAGGTCGTCGGGCCTCAGCGAGAACTTATTAGATTCATTCATCCAGGATTTTAGCATTTCATTAAAATTGTACCTAGTTTTTGAGGATTGGACGAACTCTGCGTTGAGGGATTGTATAGGCAGTTTAAGACCATAAGCTTTGATACACACCTGAGGATGAAAATTGGACAACTGTGACCCTGTGTTATCATTAAAGGACCAGTCTTGAGGGTTTGCGTTGTCCACTATCCATTTAACTGGGTCAGTGTAAGGGAGGATAGAGGGTCTAGCGGCGATGGCATGTAGACCAGAGTCCCTAATTTTCTGATAAGACAATTGGTCATTTTGAATGTCTAAGAGGTTGTCATTATAAAAAATTGAGTAGATTCTAGACCAGTCAGTTTGGTAAGTTTCAGTGACTCTACCACTAGCGTCGGAGAAAAAGCCAAAGTTCGGGTCTTTTGTCAGCATGCCTTTGTGGGTACTTTTGCAGCGAGTGGTTTGATCCATTCTTCAAATTGAAAAACTATGTTTAAAACCATAAGCAAGCAATTAAGACTAATTCAAACAAAGTGACAGTAAACAGTTAAACAAAGAAATGAGTAGGAAACCAACCTGAAATCAACCAGGACTGTAAAAATGTTCTCTAGTAAAAAATCGCAGTGAAAATTTACGCAGTAAATTAATTCGTAACAATACAAATGGTAAAGAAAATATAAAGCACCGGCTTATATATAGATTTTCTGCGTGTTGAATTGACTGTAGGATCATGATAAATAAACGGTCGGGATTAAATCTTGCAGAATACAGGATCATAACGCGAGATTTAAATTATATTCACCATCCCGCAACCCACATTCCACAATTGTGGGATGCGCAATTAGAAAGTACCATAATTTTATTGAACCCTTTCTGTAATTCCGGAATCACGGGTTGCGGGAACACACAACAAAAAATCTTAAATCAAACTACTTCCCACATTCCACAATTTGTGAGATGCGGGTTGCGAGGTGTAGGTTGCAGGATGACAAACTGCACTCATAAAAAAGCTTTCACTGCCGCAATTCGACAAAGTGACAGTAAACAATTAAACAAATAAATGAGTAAGAAACCAACTTGAAATTAACAGGGACTGTAAAAACGTTCTTTGGTAAAAAATCGCAGTGAAAATCCACGCAACAAATTAATTAGTAACAGTAAAAAGGGTAAAGAAAATATAAAGCACCTGCTATATATAGATTTTCCGTGGGTCAAATTAAAACCGTAGGATCATGATAAATAAACGATCGGGATTAAATCTTGCGAAATACAAGATCAAAATGGGAGATTTAAATTATATTCACCATCTCGCAACCTGCATTTCGCAATTATGGGATGCGGGATTATAAAACACGGAAATGTTATTTAACCCTTTCTGCAATCCCGCAACCATTTGCAGGTTGTGGAAACACACAACAAAAATATTAAATCAAACTACTTCCCACAAGTCACAATCCGCAATTTGTGGGTTGCGGGATGACAAACTGCACCCAAAAAAACGCTTCCACTTTGGCAATCCACATTGCGGGTTGTGGGACCGAAAAATTTGCAAACATAGAATCAACTTTTTGGAATCTGAATTGCAGGTTGCAGAAAGACAAAACACCAAAATTTTATTTAACCCTTTCCCCAATCCTACAACCATTTGTGGGTTGCGGAAACGCACAACAAAAATCTTAAATGAAACTACTTCCTGCAAGTCCCAATCCATAATTTGTGGGTTGCGGGATGACAAACTGCACCCATACAAAAGCTTTTGTTTCCGCAATCTGCATTGCAGGTTGTGGGAAGTGAAGCTATGTCGACAGGTTCCGCAAGAGAAATTGAAGAAGACATATCCACAGGAAGACGAGCAACCTTGTAAAGAAGACATTGTTTCTTGTTGTTTTTGTATTTGTTTTATGCATATAAAACTCTTCTTCATGCATTGGCTTGTTCATTGTCATGATTTGGCATAATTCCTACAAGAAAATTGTAAACTTGTTAAACACCTAGAAGCTTTGATTGTTGGCAGCAACACATTTTGTATATGTATTAACTGCAAACTATATGGATATAAAGCAAAAGATAAAAAACAAATGTTAATTCATTGCATATGGGGAAGTAAGAATGTAGCTTAAAATAATATAAGTGGAGTAAATTTTGTTTTTCAAGTGCTAGCTTGATAATTGTAAGAAAACACCAATATAGAAGAACAAAGTGTAGTGTGAGAAAGTATATATGAAAAAAAAAGTAACTGTAATTATTTTTATGTACAAAATATTGAAACGTTGTGCTTAGAAACAAGAGAACAAAGTTGTGCATTTTATAAAAAACAGATAGCAAAATAGTATTGTATTTAAAAACTACCATATGGGTTTTATGAACAATTTGGGTAAGAAATGGTAAGTGATAGCTTGTACATTGGAAGTATGAGACTGCAAGAAAGTGGTGCTATAAGAGAGTTAAAAAAATACCCTGCTATGTTGAACAATGAAACAAGAAGTTAAAATTGAGAATTGAAAGCATTCATTATAAACAATGAAGAATGGTTAAGTATCAAGTTGAAAAAACTTATATATTTATGTGTCCATCTGAAATTGTCATTTTTGTGTTTTCAACCATGACAATTACAACTTTAAGGCGTGCAACTCCACAGAAGGTCTCTGTTCTAACTGAAAGAGTAAGAAGTATTTTTTTGTTGTAGATCCTCTCGACTATTTCATCAAGTGATGTTGTTTCAGTTGAGAGAAGACACAGATCTTTTGTGTAGAAATTCCCATGAGTTGGTTTGCAGCATCATCAAAAGCTATCACACCATGAAGGTATCTAGTGACATATTCCAAGTCAACCTTTAGTATATATTGGTAGTCACATTCAATAAACTCTCCATCACATTTAGCACAATGCCAAATGTCTCCAACTTTGTCGGCAATGTTTTTCATGCATTGTATTCCGTCAACAAAAAGAGGGCATGCAAGGAAATAAAAGTCATCCATGTTAGCATTTGTGATGGTTGCTACAAGAGAGTACCAAAGAGGTTTTTTAGATGATTGAAGAGTTTGTAGGTCATTGATGGTAATTAATTTATGAGAACCTGAATGAGAGGCATTGAAATTTTGGCTCAAAGATGGTGATGATGAGCGAAATACATTGTCATGAAACCATTTTTGGAAAACTGAAGTGTCTTCAATTTTTGGGTTTATAAAAACAGTAGTGTTGGAAATAGTTCCAACAGTTTTTCCATTAAAATCTATAACATGGACGCCTTTGATTGCTACAGCTGGAGGCGTAGGTAAACCACGCAGGTTGGCAATCTCGACTCCTTCAATTTGGAAATGCTCTCCACAAATTGTTATGTCAATACTAAAGCCTGACATGTCACGGATTACAATAGTGTGCTTAAAAGTATTCACACCATCTTGTTTTCGTATTGTGGATGTAGGAGAAACTGAAATGACAAGGCCAACAAGGTCCACCATGGAGTTGACAGGTATACTTTGTATCTCCTGAATAGTTTTAAAGTTAAAACAATAAAAAGGTATTAATGGGCATTCATTTAAGCATGGTTGGATAACTGAGGAGGAACCTCGGAAAATTTAATTATGGATTTTTAAATGGTTGAAAATTGGATTGGATGCTTTCACTATGCCATTTGATACTATGTACACTATTCCTATTTGTATTTGGTCATACAAAGAGAGTTCCAATTCATTGGATGAAGATATATGTATTTCATCGCCTGAAGCATTAACAATGTCAAATCCAAATATTTTTCCAGAGCCTCGTTGGTTGCCATATTCATGTAGCTTTGTCTTGGCAATAACTCGACCTTGAATGTTCCAAACTTTTCTAGAAGAGGAGAGTGACGTGAATGGAATAGTTGATGCAACCAAGGTAGGGTTTTCATCTACTGAGCTAGGATTTACTAGAGCAGAGGAACAACTCTGCGGGGGAGAAGGTACATGTAAGTGGTAAGGTGCAGGATCTCCAATAATTGCTGCATCCACTGTGACAACTTCGAGTGCAAGCAATGCGATAGTCCTGTGAGAAGAAGTATGTTAGAGTTCAATGGGATATAAAAACCTTGGATGCATGAACATTTTGAAATTGATTAAGTGGAGAAAGACAACAAGGAAATTAAACATACATTTTGCTATGTACAATGTTGCATGTACACTTGGTAACTTTGATTATAGATCCTTCTTTTAGTTGTCCAGTTTCTACAAGAATACTATATATAGTTGGAAGCAATAGCTCATGCGTGTGAAGCCCATCTGAGATAGAAATTCGGAACCACCTAGATGATGAGTTGAGTGAGTTCACTTGGTTTAATGAGGATACATTTACCACTGGGCAAAGGTTGACAGCACCATGTAGCAAGAGTGAAACAGAATCTTCAGTTATCATACTCTCCATAGCATGACAGTTATATTTTCTTGTGAAATAAAAGGGGGCATGGACAAAAAAAAATTGCAATGTAACATATTCATGTGATCGAATGACAACAAATAAAATGCATATATGGCAACAATTTTTTTTGCATGAACATATTTCATGATTCTAGTTATTGTTATTCATTATATATTATAAATATTAAATATGGACTATTATTCATTATCTACTATAAATATTAATGCTAAAACTTGGATTTGGCATTTTCGGCTTGCGCTTTTAGCTGTGCAGAAAGCGGATGTCAGAAAGAAATTTATTTAAACTAAAAATGTTTCCAAATTTCAGATTCCACAATTTGTAGTTTCGAAAGTGGAAGGAAAAAATTTTGCGAAGGAAAAATGTCAAATAATCGATCTTCGCTTTTCTCATTTTTCTGACTTCCGCTTTTCTCAAAGTGGAAGGCGAAAATCGAAAAACCCAAAAAGGGAAATAAGAACATATAAATTTCGCTTTCCGCATTCTCCAAAGTGAAATCGGAAGTTGTCAAGAAATAAATTAAAATCTGGAATCCGCATAGGCGGAAGGCGGAAAACGGGAATATATTTTCTTGACGAGTTGAAAAAAAATGATTTC
Source organism: Pseudotsuga menziesii (assembly GCA_001517045.1). Classification (NCBI taxonomy): domain Eukaryota; kingdom Viridiplantae; phylum Streptophyta; class Pinopsida; order Pinales; family Pinaceae; genus Pseudotsuga; species Pseudotsuga menziesii. The sequence continues at coordinate 594,911 of LPNX010947787.1, forward strand.
GGCGTTTCGCACTATGGAAAACAAAATGGGAAGCGCTACGCAAATTCTATTTACATAAATACTTTTTGTTATACTTTCATATTTAAGATGTTTTTTTAGTTGAATGAACTTGGCTTTCTTAAAAAAAAGAGAAATAAATGATTATGCAACATAGTTAAATGGAAATCGGAATTTACTGTGTTTTCATAGTGTGGAATGCGAAAATCGTGAAAGTCTGTGTATTTCCCAATTTCCGCTTGCATTTCATTGCAAATATGTAACTTTTGATTTTCACAATACATGGTTTGTGAAAGTTGGGATTTGACATTTGCGGCTTTCAAATTCCACACAGTGAAAAGAGGAAGTTAAAAATAAATTTATTTCAAGTAAAAACGTATCGAAATTTTGCATGCCGGGAAAAAAATATGTTAGGGAATAAAACCATGTATTTTGGACCTTCCGTTTCCGCAGGGCAAAATTCGGAAATCAAAATAGTCTTTGGCAGATTTTTTTATCTTATTTCTTGATTTCTTCTTTCATTCCATAGATGAAAGGTGGAATTTGGGAATACATTTCCCTTATCTGTTGAAAAAAACTGAATGCCTCGTTTCGCACTGCAGAATTGATTTTTCATTGATTTTTCTTTGGAAAAATTGACTCCCTCGCTCTGTACTGTGGAAAGAAGAATGCCAAAATGTGGCCCAAGTTCTATTTACATAAATAACTTTTCCGCCTTTCTTACATCGAAAAGATGAAAGAGGAAAAATAAAAACTTTAAAGTTCCTATTTCCGCATTCCAGACGGTGGAATGTGGAATGCAGAAGGCCGAAGGGACACCTGTTAGAGCGGCCTTCTGTAATTCAGAAAGTGGAAGTAAAAACTTGAAAAGAAAAACATGAAAGTTCTGATGTCCGTATTCCAGAAAAATAAGTGCGACAAAATTTTTCGGTTTCTGCATTGCGCACGGTGGAAAGCGGAAGTCAGAAAGCACAGAAACTTATACTCGAAAATGTAAATTCTGATTTTTGTATTCTCTAAAGTGGAAAGTGGAAATTAGCAAGATAAATTAAAAATCTGGAATTTGCATTGACGAAAGTCGGAAATGCGGAATACATTTCCCCCGTTCCTTACCATGGAAAGCAGAATGTGGAAGCGTTAGCCAAGTTCTATTTACATAAACAACTTTTTCAGCTTCCCTACCTCGGAAAGGGGATGACGAAAAGTGGAACGCGGAATGCGGAAGCGACCACTGTTATAGTAGCCTTGCAGCTTTATGCTGAATTCCTTAGCTAAAACAATGTGCAGCTATTTATTTGAACACTTAGCATTTCCGAATTCCGAAATGTCGAAAATCGGTGGTCCGCATCCTAAATGTGGCAAATCAGAAGAATTGGTGTTTCTTATTGCAAAACATAGGACATAGATTTCTGAATTCGGAAATGTCCTATGATGATATTTATTGACTAAATCTTACAAAATGTTATTATGAGATCGATATTTTCAAGATGTAGTATATATCTATAATGAATTTTCATGATTAATATCATTTGTATATAATTACCTTATCTCTTCGAAAAATCGAAAGGTCACGTTGACGTACTAAAATATTCTCACGTCATCATATTAATAACATAAGTGACTGTTACCCTCACCTGTTGTGAGCCTTAAGTTATCCCATAGTGTGTAAACTTGACACTTGTCACCTTATCAATGCTTTCTTATGATGGTATAAATATATCCTTGTTTCTTAATCATTAAGTATATGAAATATCTTGCTTAACCAAATCTTTCAAATCCAACATATTTCACATCTTAGATTCTCCTCCCATTCCGGGCTTTCATATCACCATTTAAGTGACCTTTCACATACTCCAAGAGATAACGGAATTATATATAGATCACATTAATCCCAAGTTATACATATCTACTACATCATGAAAATCCCGAACTCATGATAGCATTTGTAAGATTTAGTGAATAAATAGAGCCTCCTACTGAGGCAAATATTATTTGGACATCATTTATGGTTTTTAATATGCACAAAAACTAGACTCATGAGCGTCATTACTTCCCCTGTCATGGTTGTCGAAGAATTTTTTTTCAACATGGTGATACCAAATCCTAAAATGGGAGGAGATGGGAAGATAAGTTGGGAGTTCTACTTTCGATGAAGGGGCTATAGAAGAAAGGAAGTGCAAAAACATATGGAAATGGTTGCACTTTAGCTAGAAAAACCGATGGAAATTTATCTAGTAAAACGTATGGAAATGGGTGAGGATTGTAGCGCAGATGAATGTCCAACACATCACTTTGTACCATTACAATTTGGTGTTTACTACCTTTTTGTATTATGAAAATAATGATTATTGACGCATTTTGTTCTTTTTAAGCTTCTTCAACATTGTAATTGTGTATGAAACACTTTTGTCTAACATCAATGAGCAAAATTACATTTTCATTCATCTTAAACCTTTTTTTCCAACTGCGTCGTCAGATAGATAAACATTGTTCTTCAAATATTTATATATAATGACAGTTTAGTACTGAAGTTTTGAAATGACATAATCTAATGTGATATTATAATGTAATGGAAATATTAATTGAAAATAGGAATTCACAGAAATAGAAATAAGAACATATGGTGTCAATAGGAAAAAATGTGTATTCCTGTAATTGTGCTTCAAAAAGGTATTTCTCGATTCCGAAATGTGGAAATCTCGATTCTTAATTCCAAAATGTCCCATATTTCATGCTTCTGCTTATTTTTATTCATGATGTGCATATTATAAATAATAAATATGGACTATTATTCATTATTTGTCATAAATATTAATGCTAAAACTTGGATTTGGAAATACCGGCTTTCGCTTTCCATTGTACGGAAAGCGGAAGTCGGAAAGAAATCTATTTAAACTAAAAATGTATCCAAATTTCAAAGTTGACAATTTGTAGTTTCAAAAGTGGAATAAATAAAATTTGCGAAGGAAAAATGTCAAATACTTGATCTTCGCTTTTCTCATTTTTATGACTTCTGATTTTCTCATTGCAGAAGGCAGAAGTCGAAAAACACAGAAAGGGAAATACGAACATGTAAATTTCGCTTTCCGCATTTTCCAAAGTGAAAAGTGGAAGTTGGAAAGAAATAAATTAAAATCTGGAAACCGCATAGGCAGAAGGCAGAAAGCAGGAATATATTTTCCCACTACCTTGAAAAAAATCGATTTCGACATTCTGCACTGCGGAAAACAGACTGGGAAGCGCTACACAAATTCTATTTGCATAAATACTTTTTGTTATTTAAGATGTTTTTTTGTTGAATCAACTTCACTTTCTTAAAAAAAAGAGAAATAAATGATTATGCAACATATTTATGCGGGAATCGGAATTTACAAGTTCGTAATAAAACTGTGTATTTCTGACTTTTGGTTTTCATAGTGCCAAATGCAGAAACCATGAAAGTTTGTGTATTTACCAATTTTCGCTTGCATTTCGTTGCAAATATGTAACTTTTAATTTTTTGGAACAGATAGTTTGTGAAAGTTGGGATTTGGCGTTTGTGGCTTTCGAATTCTGCACAGCGGAAAGTGGAAGTTGAAATAAATCAAGTTTCAGCATTCCACACTGCAAAAAACGGAATGGGAAGCGCTACGCAAATTCTGTTTGCATAAATACTTTTTGTTATTTAAGAAGTTTTTTTTTTGAATCAACCTTGCTTTCGTAAAAAAATAAAAATAAATGATTATGCAACATGGTTACATGGAAATCAGAATTTACAAGTTCGTAATAAAATTGTGTTTTTGCGACTTCTGGTTTTCATAGTGCAGAATGCGGAAATCATGAAAGTCTGTGTATTTTTCGATTTCTGCTTGCATTTTGTTGCAAATATGTAACTTTTGATTTTCACAATAGATAGTTTGTGAAAGTTGGTGTTTTGCGTTTGCGGATTTCGAATTCCACACAACGGAAAGTGGAAGTTGAAAAAAATCAATTTCAGCGTTCCGCAATACGGAAAATAGAATGGGAAGCGCTACCCAAATTCTATTTGCATAAATACTTTTTGTTATTTAAGAAGTTTTTTTGTTGAATCAACCTTGCTTTCTTAAAAATAAGATAAATAAATGATTATGCAACATAGTTACACAGAAATCAGAATTTACAAATTAATAATAATAATGTGTATTTGCGACTTCTGGTTTTCATAGTGCGGAAGGAAGAAACCGTGAAAGTCTGTGTATTTACCGATTTCTGCTTGCATTTTGTTACAAATATGTAACTTTCGATTTTTCCAAAACATAGTTTGTGAAAGTTGTGATTTGGTGTTTGCGGCTTTCGAATTCCACACAGCGAAAAGCGAAAGTTGATTTTTTTATTATTTAAGGTAGAAACGTATCGAAATTTTGCATTCTAGGAAAAACAAAATTTGAGGGAGTAAAACTCTGTATTTTGGACCTCCTGTTTCTGCAGGGCGGAATTCAGAAATCAGAATAGTCTTTCACATAATTTTCTTATCTTATTTCTCGATTTGTGCTTTCATTCCATAGACCAAAAGCATAATTCAGGAATACATTTCCCTTATCAGTTGACAAAAATTGAATACCTCGTTCCGCATTGCGGAATTGATTTTTCATTGTTTTTTCTTTGGAGAAAATTAACTCCCTCGCTTTGCACTTCGTTGCGAATAGTGCGGAATGCGGAAACCATGAAAGTCTGTGTATTTACCGATTTCCTTTTGCATTTCGTTGCAAATATGTACCTTTTGATTTTTGCAATAGATAGTTTGTGAAAGTTGGGATTTGGTGTTTGCGGCTTTCAAATTCCGCACAGCGGAAAGCGAAAGTTGAAAAAATCGATTGCAGTGTTCCGCATTGCGGAAAACAAAATGGGAGGTGCTACACAAATTCTATTTGCATAAATACTTTTTGTTATTTAAGATGTTTTTTTGTTGAATCAACCTCGCTTTCTTAAAAAAAGATAAATAAATTATTATCCAACATAGTTACACGGAAATCAGAATTTACAAGTTCGTAATAAAACTGTGTATTTGTGACTTCTGGTTTTCATAGTGCGGAATGCGGAAACCTTGAAAGTCTGTGTATTTACTGATTTTCGCTTTCATTTCATTGCAAATATGTTACTTTTGATTTTCGCAATACATAGTTTGTGAAAGTTGGGATTTGGCTTTTGTGGCTTTGGAATTCTGCACAGCGGAAAGTGGAAGTTGGAAAGAAATTTATTTCGGGTAAAAAATTTTCCAATGCGGAAAAAAACATTCAGGGAATAAAACTCAGTATTTTGGACCCCCCATTTCCATAAGGAGGAATTTGGAAATCGAATTAGTCTTTCACATAATTTTTTTTATCTTATTTCTCGATTTGTTCTTTCATTCCATAGACCAAAAGCAGAATTTGGGAATACATTTCCCTTATCATTTGAAAAAAATTGAATGCCTTGTTCCACACCATGGAATTGATTTTTTATTGGTTTTTCTTTGGAGAAAATTGACTTTCTCGCTCTGCACTGCGGAAAGCAGAATGACGAAATGTGGCCCAAGTTCTATTTACATAAATAATTTTTCTGCCTTTCTTAGCTTGAAAAGTTGAAAGCAGAAAAAGAAAAACTTCAAAGTTCCTATTTCCGCAACACAACAACAATAACAACAAAACAAACCAAGGGTGTTTGACCATCTCATAATCATACTAAATGAATATTCAAAACATTTAAGCAGACTAAAAGAATACCTGCAAATTTAAGAAGCTACGAAAACCTTTGTTGGAGACTCTCTAGTGTAAATGAAGCACAACAAAATCAATATGTGGTTACGTGAAGGTTTGTTTATATCACAGGGGATTCACTTGTTAACCAATATCCTATCACGTTAGTTCATATTGTGGGTTTTAAAAATATCAAAAATTGAACCAATATATTGCAGGTATTGGGGGGATGAGGGGTTTAAGGTGGGGGTGGGTATGGTGGTTTATAAGGATTGAGGTATAAAAAGGGGTGGGGAGGAGGNGTGTTGGGGTCAATATCTCTCGAAATTAAGGGTATTCTTTAATATCCAACGATTGCACGTGCTATGTGAGATGTTCACTAAGTGAAGTTCCCATGGTTTATATGTGCAAATCAAATGCGGTGCAACAACAAATGCGGTAATGTAGTATTGTAACAAGATTTTGAATATCGTCATAAGCTGAGCAAAGATGAAGATATTGACCCATGTCAGAATCATATGACAAGATTTCTTGCATTAATTGAGCAACTATGCATTAATGACACATTAATGCCAGTGGATGAAGGGACATGGGAAAAGTGTATTCAATTGAGTGAAGCACCAGTGAAATGAAACCTCGACCAAATTGACCCCACAAATTGTGAGCTTAAAGCTAGAAAACTCGTCGAGAATATCTTGGGCTAAACCCACAAAAACTGCTAGACAGAAACTTTCGCAAAATCCTCGGCGTAAAGTCTTGGCAAGGACTCTGCCAAATCGAGAGAAATGAACTACAGGGAAGGAAAATAAAATCTTGTACAAAAAAATGCCAGCACCGGTCATTTAGGACAACACATAGAAGTGTAGTGAAAACACGCTAGCCACCTGTCAGAAAAACATGCTAAACACCAACTGCAAATAACGATCTGCAACTAGCAATCAATCCATGAAGTCCATCAATCCATTCATGTGCAGCACCGACCATAACACAGAGGACACCTGCGGTCTGTGGGACAGAAGTTCCTAAATCGAGATTGCAAAATCGGGGACCCAACTAAAATGCAGTAAAAAAAATAAAAAATTTGGTTAGCATGGAAATAATTTCCTTGAAACCAAAACACAACACCTGTCCAAGCTCCATTCGCTAATCCAACGCGACAACCATCGAAATGTTAATGTCCGAGGAGATGAAGAATCTTTTGAGACTATGTGTCCATGGGGAAAAAGCCTTCGGTGCAAATATAGGTAAAGAACACAAGTAATTTTCTTTTCTAGTTTTATTGATTAAATTTAACCATATACAAACAACGCTATTAAATTAGAAAATAACAAGTGTAAATGTTAATACTAAGTTAAAATAGGTTTAGTTTTTGTGATAAATATTATTTACTTTGATGATGCTTATAGTTGATGAGAAAGATATCAATTTTTCATATACTAGCACAACCATAAGTAAAGTGGTAGGTGAATTCCTATAGGCACAACCAACCACTTAGTTTAGTGAAGATAGCTGGCTCTTGAACAAAGACTAAAATATATAATTGTATATTCATTATTCATACAAGATTGTTAGAGTTAATATAAGCACAAAAAAAATACTATTTAATAAAAAAAAGGATATGAAAAAAGAAAAACAAATTGTTACCCATTTCTTTAACCACCCTTTAAGTGAAGCTTATTCCAATCTTAATAAAGATGCATTTAAGCATAGCCAGATACCACTACCATGAAATGAACACTTGTTACACTTGGGTTGATCTTATTGATCCCTTTAATTGAATCTTATTTAAATCTTACTCAAGTTGCATTTACGCATAACAGAAGATACCGCTACCATAAAATGAATCACAACTCTACACTTGTTACACTTGGATTAATATTGTTAATCTGCTTAAATACCTAAAAGATCAATTATAAAGATACTATCACAACCACTTAATTTGTGGTTGGTGAAAACAGATAGATTTCAAGTTAAGTACCACAAAATTATACGTTATCCATGTGTCAACTACCATTTCACCCCAAATTATACATTATCCATGCATTCATGTTTATCCATTTATCAACCACTAGTTATTTTATGTATTCATTTTCTTTCTTTCTCTCACATTCTTCTAGTTATCTTCCATGAACTATTGGTTATCCACTCATTAACTACGATTTATCCTTGCATCAACTACTAGTTATCCATTCATCAGCTACCAATTATTTTTTATATTCTTTTTGACACCGATAGGTGTCTATTTCTTAGAATATGGGGTGGACTAACACCTATGATTTTCCTAGATTGGATAACTCTCAGTTGATGCATGGATAACGAAAAACAACCCGTTTAACTAGAATAAGGTGAGTGATTAAACTTATATGTGGTACTTAACTTGTGGCCTTTCGGTGTTCAGTGACCACAAGTTAAGTGGTTGTGCTAGTTTTTTTAGCAAATAAAAAACGTCTAAATTTGATCATGAACTCTGTGGTTGTATCGCCTTCTTCTTTACCTTCGTCGTACTAGATAATAAGCGAAACCACAAAGTTAATTGATTTCTATGTTGACTATGCATACAAATTTATTTTGATTGTAATTAATTAATTGCCACAAAGTTAATTGATTTTTATGATGGCTATACTAGTCCACCCAAATTATATGTTATCCATTAATTCATGCTTATCCATTTATCAACCACCAGTTATTTTATATATATTTTCCTCTCACATTCTGTTAGTTATCTTCCATGAATTGTTGGTTATCCATTCATCAACTATGAGCTATCAATGCATCAACTATCATTTATCCATTCATCAGTTACCAAATATTTTTATATTATTATTTTTTTTATAATTTTTTATTTCGAATTCATAACGATTGCCATAAAATCAATCTAGATAGTACACTTATCTCATCCTCATGTAATCCTAGAAAACATAGGCTATAGTACACCCCAAATTCTAAAATAACTAGCACATCCACATAGTTTGTGGTTGGATCACGTCGATAGAGATCAAATGGTTGAGAGATAGTTATGGAATGGACGATAGTTTTTTTTTTTTTAATTCCTCATATTTTTATAGTTAAAGGGGTTCAAATATGAGTTATCCATGCCTAACTACATGTTATCACCGACATTATGTTATCCATTTATCAACTATCATATATATTTTTATATTCTTTTTCTTTTTATCTCACATTCATGTAGTTATCTACCATGAACTCTTGTTTATCCATTCATAAACTAGCTATCAATTATTTTTATATTCATTTTTTTTATAATTGTTTATTTTGAATTTTGAACAACTTCCATAGAATCAATCTCGACAGTACACTTGTCTCATCCTCATCCATAGATGAAAAAGCATAAGTCGCAGTCCATCCCAAATATCAAATAAAAACGTCTATCGACATAAAAATTCAATAAAAAAAAACACATATCTCATTATGATGATGATGATGGTTAACGTCCCCCTGAGACCAAACTTTGGTCTATCGAACCTAGAGAAGCGAATTATTTAGTTTGTTTTAAAATTGTATTCCTATGCTCAAAGAGATTGGAGAGAAGCGTCCCGAAATCACTATAATTTTGACATGTTAAAAGGATAGGAATGTTGGTATTGCAACAAAGATTATGAAACTGAGATCTAAGGTGGGTATACGTAGGGAACTCTAAGAGGAAGTAATTTTCATCCTCAATGTTCATATTTTCATAGAGATCGCAGATCCTTTCCACCCATGGTGTTTTAGGTACTGCCCAATGACCTGTATCACTATGGAGCTCATGAAAGTTCATTCTTATCTTGGCTATATTAATTTTTTTCTTCGAACTAGTTAAAACATAGAGATACTTTTATCTTCTAGATTAAGGTTGATGACCTCCTTTAATATGGGTGATTCCATGAAGATGGGTAACACTTTTTGGCCAAATTTGGCGATGAAAACCTGATTTTTTACTCATGTGCTAGATAGAAGCCCTCAAAACGCATATATGCCATGTGAATTTTGACTTGCAGTAAGAAAACAAATTGTAGAATATTATGTTGGATTCATAGTGATATTTTTAAACAAATATTCCGATGTCATTTAATGTGTGAATTTTTTCATTTAATGAACTGCGTGACCTTAAAAATTTGAAGAAGCTAATAAGTGGCTCGTGTCCACGTAG
>LPNX010947787.1:605087-645787 GCA_001517045.1 Pseudotsuga menziesii
TCTTAATTTTCTTTTAGCCTCTAAATCTTTCTCACACCACATTTTCTCTTTAAACTTAGAAGTAGCAATATTTTTAATGTTATTAATATTTTTCAAGGCAACATTTTCGTTGATCTCCCAACGGTCTAACCAGGTTGTGGTATCTTTATACCAAACTCGCTTGAACCTTATGTGGTTTTGGCTGGAATTTAAAGCTAGCTTAGGAAGTCTATGGTCTCCCATGTTATTGATTTTGTGCTAGGCCCTCGATAGGGGAAAGACCCACTTCTATAAGGAGAATTGGGTATGGTGTATTGCTTTTAATTTTGAGGTTATATGTTATAAAATGGTTCTGGATTTGCTCAATCTCTCTCCACGATTCTCTAGAGATGCTGCAACCCCAAACCTCACACCGATACAAGATAAATAGAGTGACTAAAGTTTCAAAGATGAGTTTATTTTTATCCCATATCACATTTTTTGATGCTTTACAATTATTTTCAAGACCAAAATAAGCTTTCCACCCTCCATTAATCCTCTTCTCAATTCTATAGTTCCAATTGAGCTTGTGATGAATATCAATTCCTAGGTATTTGTAAGAAGTCACTTCCTCCAAGTTGTTATTGTCATACAAAATAGTAAAATTGATTAAACTAAATTAAATGAAATTGTAATAATATTATTAATTTGAAAATATTAGACAAATATTTAAACTATACAATAAGTTTTAATAAAGTATATAACAAGTTGTTTATAAATTCCAAACACATATCTTACTAGCACACCCACATAGTTTTTGGGTGGAGTGGATAGGGATCAAGTGGTTGAAAGATAGTTATTGAATGGAAGAAAATTTGGAAATATTTTTTTATTCGTCATATTCTTCTAGTTGAACAGGTTCAAATGTGAGTTATCCATTTATATTTTCATCTAGCATTCTTTTAGTTATCTGGCATGAATTATCAATTATCCATTCATCAACTATGAGTTAATCATGCATTGCTATTGACTTCCAATTATTTTTTATAGTCCCTTTCTGATAATTGTTTATTTCGAATTTTGAACGCTTGCCATAGAATGAATATCGATAGTACATTTGTATCATCCTCGTCCGTAAATAAAAAAGCATAGGTCGTAATCCACCCCAAATTTAAAATAAAAACATATATAGATGTAATTAAAAAAAACTATTAAATATTACAAAATTATAAACACCTAATCTTATTAAAAGATTTTGATTAAATATTAAATTGATAATCATTTGAATTTAAAAGAAATATAACTATCAATTAATTAATTGATATTTACTATAATTTAAATATTGTGAATTTCAATGTTTGTATAAAATTGTCTTTGAATTATTAAAATCATTAACATAATAATAAAATTAAAAAACCAAAAAAAAATTAAAGTGATGTGTAAAATATAAATGAAAAAGATAAAAAAAAATACATATTTTAAATCCCTTAGCTAGACATGAGAGTTTATAAGAATGTGTATATCATTTATTATTTGTATAAATAAACCTTCTAATGGGATTAATATAAATTTAGAGAAGATTAATATAAAATTAGTTTCATTAAAGTCATAACATTTCTCCAAACAAATAATAGATAACTATATTTTTAATATGTTTATAAAATATTATTTTTTAATTTATAAAATTGAACATTGTAAATATACTTTTAAGTAGAACGAGAAATTTTTTTTTAAAGTCAAAGCAAGATCAAACAATGTCATACGAATACACCAATAACTTGTGTTTATAAAGGACCTTCATTCAACTAGTATAAAGTCCATCTAGTAGTTATCGATGAGATAATGCATCCTTTAATTATCTCCACCTATTAAACTCCTACACATATTCTCTTAGATGATACACATACCATAATTACATTCAAGTGCAAACCATTAAATGTTAGACCGCTTAGAAAAAGAGTTTAATATACCCTTACAATGGAACTTCTTCTATCATTAAGGACATTTATTTGCACTCTCCATTTTTTCAAAGAAACTATTGTATCGAAGGGATATGATACATAACCTACTTCGTATAAATAAATGATCTTAAGTAGTAACTATAAAACATTAATCTCCTTTAACTAAAGGTATTCTTCACTTTATTATTTTACTGAGATCCTAATCAATATTACCTTTGAACCCCTTCTAACTAGAGATTCCAATTTCTCAATAATTACTTAAAGTTCTCTTCAACCATAAATTAGAATCTAAATACCATGAATTGCAACTTTAATAACTTCACTTCTTTTCTAATATAATTTCTTACCTCTAAGGTAAAGCTTTCCCATTGTACAATAGATGCAACTTTAATAACTTCACTTCTTTTCTAATATAATTTCTTACCTCTAAGGTAAAGCTTTCCCATTGTACAATAGATATTTAAATAGATAAAACCTTTCAAAATCTGAAGAGTAGCATACTCGATTAATAAACATGCGTCTTTCTTAACATTATTTTAAATATCTACTTAATTTGGATTTGGAAAGTGAATGTATAGCGTAAATAAATAACATTTAGACAATTAACTAGGACCAATCATATAATAATGAGTATAATATAGACAAATACTTAGCTCAAAGGTACTTGGAAATTGAAAGCTTGACTTTGACTTTCCTCCCAACCATATGTCTCATTGTCTGGCATATGTTTTCCCGTTGTGTGGCCACCCTTGAGTTGGGCAATGAATACACTAGGAAAAGGAATAATAGGAAAGTTTTACTGTGGTTCTTACATTACCAAGCTCACTACCATGGCTAAAACCTATCATTTAGTATTCCTCAACAAGATTTGCTTCATAAACAAAAATCTTAGTTCCATAGTTAACTAGTCTTGTTTCCACAAACAAGTGCTCAACTTACAATATGAAAAGGTAATACTTTTAACCATTTAATTAACAACTCAACTTCCTACAGTAGATATGGGATCAAGATTTAATGTTTATCTTATTTACTTATATATATATATATATATATATATATATATATGGGTGTGTGCAAGCTAATGAGGGTCTCTATTGACACGTTAGATACAATAGAAAATTGAAAAAACAAGCATCCATCAACTTACATGGATATTTTGAGACACTTACACAATGGATCTTGCGATGAGTAAAAAAATGAAATGTAGGAAATTGAATGACGTTTCCAAATATTATTTTTTTTCTATTGAAAATGTTCTTAAATCTAAAGTTGAATCTTTTTAATGGGTACTTTTTATTTTTGGGACAAATTATAAGGTATATGTTTTTGTGGGTGGAACCTTTGAGTGACTAAATGATGGAATAAAATTACGAAAACTGGTAGACATATAGAGAACATATAGTAATAGTGCACGATTATTTTTCAAATATATATATATATATTTTTTAATTATCTAAGTGATCAAACCTTGAAAACAGTATGTCAATTGTGGGTGCAGTATTGAATGTTGAAATGCAATTATTTGGAAATGGGTTTTTTATAGCATGTAGAGATCGATGTTCTTTAGTGCACCATACAATTTGTTTTCAAAATGGTTGAGAAATGAAAGGGTTATGGACGAAACACTAACAATGTGTTTTTTTAGTTGAGGAATGATGACACAAGACAAATAAGAAAAAAATAGAAAATTTTATATATTTTTGTTAAAAATTACATATTTGGAATCTGCAAAAAAAAATATCTTTTTCTAAAATTTCATAAAAAATGGAGGTGTGCAACACACTGTAACAAATGGATAAACACGAGCATATTGAAAATTTGGATATAATGCTCAATTAGCCATGGTTTATCATACTCCAAGGCATAGGAATGATGAATATGAAACAAAGTCCGAAGCAGACAGACATGAATAAGAATGCTACGCCAGCATGGGTGGAGGCTTGGCCATAGTGGCAATAAACGTGCACACTTTTTGTTTAATTTCAAATATGTATTCTCGACATGCTAAACGTCCACACGTTATATTGCTGAAAAATGCATGCGTGTTTTGTAAGACTATAAGACGTGCATGTTATGTAAGCATATAAATTTAGATTTGAATACATTTCTAATTATAACAATACTTTTATTATTTTATGTCCTCCCCCCCACCCCCCTCCTCTCTCTACCTCTAACCCCCCCTCCTCCTCTGCCTACCTTTAACCCCCTCCTCTCTCTCCCTAACACACCACTGCCCAATTTTTTCTTGTTATCTCTCTCTCTCTCTCTCTCTCACACACACACACACACATGCATATGTCTCCCCTTACCACAAACACTTGTATGTCCCCTCCCCCCCACCCCTAAACCCTAACGCTTTCTCTCTACCTCTAACTCTTAAACATCCCCTTTTGTTCTATCTCTAATCACTTAGCCCCCCCACCCTTTGAAACTTTTAAACCTCCCTTCCTCTCTCTCTCTCTCTCTCTCTCACACACACACACACACATGCATATGTCTCCCCTTACCACAAACACTTGTATGTCCCCTCCCCCCCACCCCTAAACCCTAACGCTTTCTCTCTACCTCTAACTCTTAAACATCCCCTTTTGTTCTATCTCTAATCACTTAGCCCCCCCACCCTTTGAAACTTTTAAACCTCCCTTCCTCTCTCTCTCTCTCTCTCTCTCACACACACACACACACATGCATATGTCTCCCCTTACCACAAACACTTGTATGTCCCCTCCCCCCCACCCCTAAACCCTAACGCTTTCTCTCTACCTCTAACTCTTAAACATCCCCTTTTGTTCTATCTCTAATCACTTAGCCCCCCCACCCTTTGAAACTTTTAAACCTCCCTTCCTCTCTCTCTCTCTCTCTCTCTCACACACACACACACACATGCATATGTCTCCCCTTACCACAAACACTTGTATGTCCCCTCCCCCCCACCCCTAAACCCTAACGCTTTCTCTCTACCTCTAACTCTTAAACATCCCCTTTTGTTCTATCTCTAATCACTTAGCCCCCCCACCCTTTGAAACTTTTAAACCTCCCTTCCTCTCTCTCTCTCTCTCTCTCTCACACACACACACACACATGCATATGTCTCCCCTTACCACAAACACTTGTATGTCCCCTCCCCCCCACCCCTAAACCCTAACGCTTTCTCTCTACCTCTAACTCTTAAACATCCCCTTTTGTTCTATCTCTAATCACTTAGCCCCCCCACCCTTTGAAACTTTTAAACCTCCCTTCCTCTCTCTCTCTCTCTCTCTCTCACACACACACACACACATGCATATGTCTCCCCTTACCACAAACACTTGTATGTCCCCTCCCCCCCACCCCTAAACCCTAACGCTTTCTCTCTACCTCTAACTCTTAAACATCCCCTTTTGTTCTATCTCTAATCACTTAGCCCCCCCACCCTTTGAAACTTTTAAACCTCCCTTCCTCTCTCTCTCTCTCTCTCTCTCACACACACACACACACATGCATATGTCTCCCCTTACCACAAACACTTGTATGTCCCCTCCCCCCCACCCCTAAACCCTAACGCTTTCTCTCTACCTCTAACTCTTAAACATCCCCTTTTGTTCTATCTCTAATCACTTAGCCCCCCCACCCTTTGAAACTTTTAAACCTCCCTTCCTCTCTCTCTCTCTCTCTCTCTCACACACACACACACACACACACGTCCCTTTGTCTCCCCCTACCACTAACACCCCCCCTCCACTCTCTCTTACTCCAAAACTAAAATTGCTTTGAATGTGGTAAATTAACAACCAAACATTGACATTGATTGGGATGAACGAACATGTTAATTGGGGAATCTATTCTTTTACAATGGAATATAGTAGATAAAATGGAGATAGGCTCTTTAAGCTATATTATATTAGGTGAAGTATTTTTAAGTGGAATTGAAATATATTCTGAAACCGGTGACTTGATCTCTCACATTTTTTTTATCTAGGGGTGAGTGCCAGCTAATGAGTGTCACTTTTGGCACGTTAGATGCAATAGAAAAATGAAAAATCATGCATCCCTCAAATTAATTGTATTTTTTGAGATGCTTACACAAAACATCTTGCTTTGAGTAAATAAGATTAAATGTAGGAAATTGAATCACGTTTCCAAATATATATGTTTTATGTATTGAAATTTTTTATAACTATGTCAAGTTTCATTTTTTCTAACAACCACTTTTTATTTTTTAGGCAAATGATAAGGTATATGTTTTTGTGGGTGTAGCCTTTGAGGGCCTAAATGATGGTTTCAAGATACAAAAATTTGTAGGGATGTAGAGAACATATAGCATTAGTGGAGTGCTATTTTTCGAAAATAAGATTATTAATTTTTAATTTTTTTTATAATTATCTAAGTGATCATTTCTTGAAAATGGTACGTTTTTTGTGGGTGCATCCTTTGCAGGTCTTAATGAAATAATCATGAAATGGGTTTTTTATAGAATGTAGATATTGATGTCTTCTAGTGCACCACATAATTTTTTTTTAAAATTATTAAGAATTGAAAAAGTTATGGAAAAAACACTAACAACATGTTTTTTGAGTTAAGTAGTTAGGACATAATAGAAATTGAAAAAAATAGGAAAATATAATATTTTTTAATAAAAATTACATATTTAGAATCTGTAGAAAAAAATGCTATTTATGTTTAATATTTTGTCAAAAATGATTGTGTGTAGCATATTGTAATGAGTGCGTAAACAACGAACTCTTCAGAAAATGGAAGAAATTCCCATTTAGCTATGGTTTATCATATACCATAGCACATGTTTGGTATTATCGAAGCAAACTACAAACCATACACATAGGACTATTGGTGACATGCGAACAAGAGAGTTGGCATGTTTAAATTCAAATTACATTTCCTGCCCTTGTAGAATTGGAAAACACATGCACGTTATAGAACTACAAAACATGCGCGTGTTATAGAACTACAAAACGCATGCGCATAATGTAGTTCTATAATGCACACACATTTCGTAGAGCTAAAAATATAGCACTATATGTAATATATCAAATGTATGGATAATAGTTTAGAGTGGGTGTGGAAGGATCAAGGGCCTAGGAGGATGTTGGAAGTTCAGGTGGAGATGGTTAATAATTGAGAGGGGGTGGGGAAGGGTCAAGGGCCTAGGAAGATGTTGGAAGTTCAAGTGGGGATGGTTAATAGTTGATAGGGGGTGGGGAAGGGTTGAGGTCCTAGGAGGATGTTGTAAATTCAATTGGAGAAATATGAATGGAAGGGGAACATTATGGGTTACAAGGGTGAAGGGGAGTGGGGATTGAGATAGTTATTAGGAGGAGAAGATGTGTTGAAGAAATATAGGGTTAGAAGTAGTACATTAGAATTGAGTTACAAGGGGGAATAAGGTGGAGGGGAGGAAGTGGGTTATGGTTTGATGAGAGAGAGGATTGGTGAATGGAAAGGTGGATATTGAGTATTAGAGGAGGAATAGGATGTGTTAGAGGAGAGAGGCGAAGGAGGGGGAAATTGAAGAGATGGGAATGCGATGAGATAAAATAGAGAAAAGGAATCATAATGAGGTAGGGGGTTGAGGAGAAGGGATAAGTTGAAAATAGAGAGAGAGGGATGGAGGGATGGAGATAGAGTGAAGGAAAGATATATTGAGGGAGCGACAAAAGGTGTGTGTGTGTGTGAGGGGCAACTGGTATAGACACAAGGAGAGAAAGGGGTAGGTTTACACATGTAGAGAGAGAGAGAGAGAGAGAGAGAGAGAGAGAGAGAGAGAGAGATAATGGAATAGAGGGTTGGTAATTAAGGGAGAAGCGAGGGAGATATTGATAGAGGGAGGTAAATAGAAGGTGGAGAGAGAGGAAGTGACTGAGGGAGTTTGTGAGAGAAGGGGGGACACACACACACACACAAAGATTATGTGGGAGAGAGGAGGATTTATGCACGACAGAGGAAGAGGGGGAGGGATGAGAAATAGAGAGAGAGAGAGTGATTGAGGGAAGGACGGTGAGGGAGGTATAGAGAAGGTGGAGAGAGATTATTATATATGGTAAGTGAGGGAGGGACACACACACACACACACACACACACATAGATTATGTGGGAGATAGGGAGGGAGCGGTGAGCGACGAAGAGGGAAGGGGGGTTGAATGATATAGAGAGTGATATGGAGGGAGGGATAGTGAGGGAGGTATATAGAAGGTAGAGAGAGACTATGAGAGAGGAGAAGTGAGGGAGTGACACACACACATAGATATATATAGAGAGAAGTGGGGGGGGACACACACACACACACAAAGAGAGAGAGGGGGGGGGGGGGGGAGCGATAGAGGGAGAGGGGGAGGGGGGGGGGGGGGGAGGGAGGGGGGGGAGGGGTGAGTGATAGAGAGAGAGTGGTGGAGGGAGGGATAGTGAGGGAGGTATAGTAAAGGTGGAGAGAGGTTATGAGAGAGGGGGAATGAGGGACACACACACACACACACACACATATAGAGAGATTGATTGTGTGGGAGAGATATGGGGGAGGGGGACCAATAGAGAGAGAGTGATGTAGGGATGAATGGTTAGGGAGGTATAAATAAGGTGGATAAAGGTTTTAAGAGACAGGGAGTGAGGGAGGGACACCCACACACACATAGAGATAGAGATAGAGAGAGAGCGGGGGAGGTTGTGAGAGAGAGAAGGGGGAAATACACACACATACACATAGAGATAGTGAGAGATGGAAATACAAAGGAAGGGAGGGCCAGTGAGTAAGGCATATAGGTATAATGAGTAAGGAACATGTGTATCCATAGATGCCAAAAATATTATTTAGGGATTGAGTCTTGGATTTCCTCCCTTTACCTTGTTGAGGCCTTAATAACCATATCTAATGCTCAAAACCTCTTAAAGGCACGTGCATTGTTCTTGGAGACCAAGCATACCTTGAGTAGGTCATATGTGATGCTTCAAGGATTTTTTCATTAACATGGGGGACTCAAATATTCCATTATGGCCTAAGGAATGAGCATATTCACTCAATCATGTCTCAGGGGTCCCATACATGCTCCCCAAAACCACCTAATTCTACTAACATCCATATTCATAGTCCAAATATATCTATGAGATGCCATGTGTGATTTTTTAAGGAATCCTTCCTATCCCTATATGCATAGAAACTTTAGTTAGGGCATAAGGCCATAGTTTCCTTCCTTGACCATATCCATGGCCTTAAGATGCATACCTAGTGCTCAACAAATGATGATGGCATGCATATCCCGATTAAGATTCAAATGATTCACATACAATGTCATGTGTGGTGGTTGGAGGCATCAATTTTGGCTCTAAATCATTAACAACTTCCTTTAAGGCCTCAGGACCAAGTGTTTTCCCCTACCCATGTGAAGGGGCCTAATATATGTACTTAGTGCTAAAAATGTTCTAATGGAACTAGTATCCCCATTTCAAGGTAAATGAAAACATGGAAGGATCTATTGAGGCTGTTCAACACATCATTATTGGCTCTAGATGGATAGAAGAATCTTCTAGTGGATAAGGCCTAGGTTTCCTCCCTTATTCTGTCTAAGGTCCCAAGACACATACATAGTACTTAGAAACCTCTAATGGTTCCCATATCCCCTTTCAAAACAAAACTATCAAGCTGGACCTTGAGCCCTAAAATATGGTTTACAACCTCAAAATAAAGCTTTAAGTAACAACCATGATTAACACCTTATCCTCCATATCTAATGCTAAAAAAATCCTAATCATGGCCATATCCCAACTTAAAGGTTGAGGATACCCTGAAGATATTATGTGTATTTGTTCAAGGTGTTGTTCTTGGCCCTATATGTCTATAGGATTCCTTTAAGGCCTAAGGACTAGGTTTCCTCCCTCAACCATGTCCATGAATATGTTTCTAGTGCTAAGAGAATTCTAATGCAGTTCATATTTTCTCTTACATGCAAAATATCACATACAGAGGTCCTATGTGCAGGTTCGATGCCTTGTTCATGAACCTCAATCCTTTAAAGCTACCTTTAGAAAATAATTCTTGAGTTTCCTCCCTCAAGCATGCTTAAGGGACTATGAACTAAACTTAGTTCTTATTACCTCCTAATGGTGTCCATATTACAACATAAAGAAAAATTATGCTCTTAGGAGGTTAGGCATGGTTGTTTGAGATGTTGTTCTTGATGATGCTAAAATATTACTATAGGTCTCAAGTCTTGATGATGCAAAATACTATTTTTATTCATTTTCCTAGCCATGCACTAAAAATATTTTTTGTGGTTCTCCATAACGCATGGGTGTTTTGATTCTCTAAGATGCGTGCACATTTTGCTTCTCCAAAACGCGTGCGCATTTTGCTTCTCCATAACGCATACACGTTTTGTAACTATAAAATGCGTGCGTGCTTTATAACTATAAAACACGTGCGCGTTTTGCCCAGCCTAACCTGCGTGTCATATGACATGTCAGGCTCAAGATTAACCAAACCAAGCGTTACATAACGTGAGTGCGTTGTGTTTTTATGTATCATGAGCGTGTTTCCAAAAAGTAGGATTGCATCTAAAAGGTCCCTCAACTTCTTGCACACACCCCTGGATTATTTAAAAAATAAAATAAAGGGAAAATAAATATCGAAACACACACAAAAATGTTGCACATAACACAAGAGTATAATAAGATCCAAATTCTATTAATGGATGAAATTAAACAAACATAGATCCATATTAAACCTAGATTTACAAAGCACCTAGGAATCCAATTTTTGAAGTGTAATTTTTTTACACCGAAAAATTTTGATCTCTTTGGTGTTTTGTAAATCCCTATTTAACATGGATTTTTTAATTACTTTCCACTTGGTTTTAATAGTGAGTTTTTATTATTTGATTTGATTATTATTTGATAAATTAGATACACATGTTTTTCTCTATATTTTTTTCTTTTTTATCCCACATGTTGTTGTCTAGTGTTAGGTTACGTTTGTTTGTGACAACATCTCCCCCATACTAGGGTGTAAGCAAAAATGCTATAAAAATGCTATTAAGTATACATAGATACACACTAGCTAACATTATTTAGCTCTTAAAAAACGTTCTAAGACTTTGATTTGTAAAAATATCAAGATGGAGAACCAATCCTAATAAGTGACATAAATAGGTGATCACTAGTATCCACCTCAATCATTCTTAAAAATGATTTTATCCTTTGAATATTTGATTAACAATGAAATTATAAATTAAAATAAAAACTACTTTAATTTTAAAATTAGGAAACATCATGACACTTAACAACATTTACATTTTTAAAACATACTTAGATAAATAAATATAATTAAAAATTAATATATTATATTAATTAGTTAATTTAACAAATTTCAATAAAAACTCTTGAAAATGATTTATATATTTTTATTTTTATTAGAATAATTTAGTAATTTTAAAATTATTTAAAATATATTTTATAATTGTTAAATTAGATTAAATATTTATTTAGTTAATACATGTGACACACAAGCTTCACTCAACTTTTATAAGTATAATAATAGAAATTAAGACAAATATGATTGGCATGTTTAATTTAGCATAAATCAATTTTAAGTATCTATTAACCAGAGGACATTTTTTTACCATTTGAATCCTTCTCCACATAAATTTGAATTTAAAATGGATCTATACAATTAATAAAAACAATTTATTTCAAACTTCAAAATTAACATCACTTTAACAACGTTTGCTTTAAGGCTAGGTAGGCGGACTGAAATATGCTTTCTCTCTAATTCCACCCTATCCCTCGGAAGAAAATATGCTTAGTAAAAATGATCGGATGCGAGCCTCAGCCTCCACAAATAATAATAATAATAATTTGTACAAAGGTGCAGAAAAGTTTTGTTCTATTCCTCTTTTCTCTTTACTATGATATACCTCTCAACTTTATACTATCCTGCTCCATTATTGGATTCACGTACTCCACCACTTCAGTCGATGCAATTTTTTTGGGATTCGCCGATGGAGACTGCAAAACCCATTACCCATTAAATAACAGTCACTTGTTAGAGGCTTTGTAATCTGATCGCTCTTACTTCCTATCTTTCCTTTCGTGTTTTGTGTGTTGCAGAGCAGAGATGGCGCAGGTGTCAGGCGTTCTGTATGTGCGGGTGTTAAAGGGCTCCAATTTGGTTGTTGGCGATCACTTCGTAAAGAGTAGTGATCCTTACGTTGTTGTCAAGTTCAGTGAACAAGTCCGTAATTTCTTAACCTAACCTAACCTACCAACTTTTCATTTTAGTATCACGATACATATATATACTAACTGTAATTCAGCTTTTACACACTATGTTCTGTTATAATGTTTTGTGGGAGATAAGCATTTTCGCTTTGCTACGAATTAATGCCTCTAACCGCACGTTTGGCTTCTTCTTTCTTTTCTCAGACAGCGAAAACTGGTGCGAAAAAAAAGACCCTTAATCCAGTTTGGGATGAGGAGCTTAAGTTCACTGATGTTTCCTATCCTGGTGATACCGTACTCAATCTGGTATATCTAAAGCTTATAACTCTTTCTGTCAAAGAAAATTTTCCCAGTTCCATCGTGATGATATGAACAAGTCATGGTTTGGATTTTGCAGGAAGTGTTGGATGAAGATCACTTCCCAAAATTCAAACGGAAGGATTTCCTGGGAGAAGCTAAAATAGATCTAAAGCCTCTTCTTGAAGAATCATATCCCATGGCAACTGGGAAGAAATTAGTGCCTCAAAACAGTAATAGCTACCTTGTTAAAGATAGTTGGATCGTCCAGCACAATCATGGCCGAATAGTTCAAGACGTTGTCTTCAAGCTCGGTCGTGTTAAATCTGGTCTCTTGGAAATCAGGCTCGAATGGCAGCCTGGTTACAACGATTAGTTTCGGTCGTTGGGAATTCAACCGTTTATATAATTTTGGTGGCTGTGAATATTAATAAAATAAAGTGAAATAGGTCAAGGATTGAACTAATAAATCACGCAGACCGCCTTTATAGGTCGGCTTTATGGCGGGTTGTTATATGCCACGGTGCCAGTGCCACCTATTTGTAATTTGTATATTTGGGAAATTATAATATCAGGCTCCACAACCAGTACTTTTTCAATCAATGAATGGGAAGAAATAATAAATTTAGGCCTTATAATTATATTATCGAGCTAAAATGCCATGATAAAGGCCGAAAATCACAACATATACTGTTAAAGTGGATCTTTCAAATACAAGTGGAATATGGATGAAATTAGAAGTTTTTGTACATTGCAGATGGGTTTAGAGGCCTAGATTGCACTTAGGAAGAGAAAATAAGGGAATTACACCAAATCAATATGTAGGGTTTATTGGCCATCAACATTAAGTTTTAAATAGCAACACAAGATCTTTAGAAATGTTTTTTTGGCATGGATGTGAAATATGTACCATACCATTATTTCAAATAACAACACAAGATCTTTAGAGATGTTTTTTTTGGCATGGATGTGAAATATGTACCATACCATTACTTCAAATAACAACACAAGACATTTAGAGATGTTCTTTGGCATGGAAGTGATATGTCGTTTATAAGGGATCATTGTCCTTTAAGTGGCATATGGGTACCATTAGGATTTTATGTAAACCATAGATAGGTCTCAAGGTCTTAACCATGGTTAGGGGATAAATCTTGGTGATTGGACAATAAATCAATATCCTTGAGCTAATGGAAAATCATCCAAGCCTTGAATTGCAAAACTTTCCCTATGAAATGGATCTTTTTCGTATGAGTAGATAGGGTACCATTAGAAGTTTTTGTATAGTAAAGATGAGACTCACAAAGCCTCATTTATTACGAGAGAAAAACTTGGTCATCAATTTATAAATGAATCTTATTGATGGAATATAAGTTATTATTGAAGCCACCACAAAATCCTTCAGAATGTACCTTTGTCCTTTAACTCAATATGGATACTATTAAGAGGTTTTGCAAATAAAAGATGACTCTTAGGCATTTGATTCAAAATGATGTTTGTATGGCCCTAGTCCCTAAAGTAGGCCTCAAACAACCACATAAACCTACATCATTAAGATGTAAATGAATATATATATTGTTAAGAAATCTTACATACTAGCATGGATATAAGAAAATTAATCATTATAAATAAATAAAAACAAAGATCATAAAATATAATTTGATATTACAAAAAATCATAGTCCATTAATTATGAAAACTTGAAACACAATAATAGAAATATTTGATCTCCCATTAATATCAACTATTTAAACTTCAAAAGACACAATTGGATCTCAACATAGCTTATCACCATTCATGGAATGATAGAAAATAAGCGGTCACCAAATGCTTGAAACCTATTTGGACTACTCGCGCATAACATGCCACATCATTGGGCCTAATGACTTACTATAGTGGCCGAGTGGTGGTGTTAGAGGCTCCACCTTTCCTGACCACCAATATGGTTGTAAGATCCCCCTCCCACCTTGAAGACCTAAGAGCGACTACGACTTGTAAAAATACAAATGAACCATAAATGCATCCACGAGGAATAGAAAACCCTCACCACAATGAGGCTACTCCCACTACAAGTTAATCAAGGGAATTGGAAACATTCTAACATTATTATAACAATGAAGAATGTTATATGTATGACGGAGATATACATTTGAGGTATGTATTATAAGTAGAACATGTAAGGTTACATATAATCATGGAGAGTTATATGGTGAACCAAACCTCATATATATAATAGTGGAACCCTATATACATGATATTGAAGAATTATATATATATATATAGGTTGCAGGCATACATATATTTGATATTGTATGTTGAACATATAATGTTACAACATTTCATGGTAATGCAAAAACCTCCTACCTATCTACTTTATATGAGAGAACATACATATAATAATGAAACCTTTTTTTTATATATATATATTAGTGGAGAATAGTATATATGTATTGAGACATATATATTTGAGGTATATAGTAAATGAATAACATATAGGGTTAGATATAATGGTGAGACGAACCTCACACACATACATGCATTGTATGTGGAACCATATATATATATATGTGTGTTTATGGAAAATAGTATATATATATAATTAGGGGACATATATAAATATATATGTATATTGGTACAAGCCTCCTACTTGTATGAACTGTATGTGAAGCCATACGTATATATTATTGGAGAATTGAAACTAGGATAGCCAAAACGATTTTTATATATATTCATATATAAGTGGCTAATTCTCCCACGCCATACATAATATGATTTGACCACATAGATGCTCATTTATATTAAAATACCTTTGGTGTAACCAGAAGATAAAGTTCTTGGGAACTACGGCTTGCACCTTCCACCTCTTTTAGACTCGTGGACACATTCTGCATTATGGTTTCCCCCCCCCATCCACCGAATGCAGTCAGAGCGAACTCGACTCAACTTATTTGAGATGGATGCTCACGAGATGAGTTTGAACCTACCTTGAACGTGATTTGAAGTGATTCTCCATGTCCATTCCAGCTAGCGTATAGACCAATGAATGACATTGGCCATAATCTGGTAAAACCAACAATATCAGAAGAAGAGGGTGGGCATATTTGGCTTTTGGAACACGATACCATATTTATGGAGTATTATATTACCCTAAGTAATAGTCCAGGCTTTGGGCCTGTCACCTGATTTCTAGCTGTTAATTTTGGAGGCGTTATCAATTTCTCCTTGATTAAATATTTGCTACTGAGAATCATAAATGGTGGAG
Source organism: Pseudotsuga menziesii (assembly GCA_001517045.1). Lineage (NCBI taxonomy): Eukaryota > Viridiplantae > Streptophyta > Pinopsida > Pinales > Pinaceae > Pseudotsuga > Pseudotsuga menziesii. The sequence goes on from LPNX010947787.1 coordinate 620,765, forward strand.
ACGTTAAACTGCCCTAACTTATAGCCACCGATTGAGGGCGTTACCTGACCGATAATCGTGGATTATGGAGACGTAGGGGACCGACCAGGATTTATATTGATTGTTGAATAGGGTACGGGGGGATGGACCGGCCATTATTTTGGTAAGGTATCCGCGGTAGCAGAGATAGGGAATGATCGAGGAGAGAGCAAAATCGGCTCTAACCTTTGAGTTCATTCAGCGCTGTGTGCATCTTGCTAGAGTGAAGTCAACACTTAGAGTACTGTTGATTTACAAGATCAATGAGATACCATTTACGGGGTCTTTGGGGAGAAAAGGGTTGAGCGTGACTTCAACCAGTGCTCTCGGAGAAATAAATAGGAAGAAGGCCCACGAAAAAGAACAGATCTCGACGGTTTGGGGGGCGGAAACCCAATGCTTCCTCACCTGTTCCATCTCTACGTTGGATGGCTAGAGTTCGACTCATAGCTGGGAAGGATACCTTTGGCAACCTAATCATCCCACAAGTTGCATATGTGCATTCTGGTATGTTGAGGGTCTTGAAAAAAAAACCTCCCTGTAATTTAATAAAAGGTTGGATCTATGATTGAATGTTTTGTTCAGGGTTTTAACCTTTGATATGTTGTGATAGCTTATATCTTTATACTTGTATGAAGTAGTATTGTCTACGGGCATGAGTCCGGTAGCAGCTTGGTCCCAGTTCAGGCGTGTGTTTACCTATGTTGCCCATTTGTTCATAAAACTGATGATGGAATGTGTTTGCATGTACAGACCCCAGGCATGGAGTAATTTAGGTCCTAAACTAATATTTGTATATGCTTGCTATGCATATGTTGAATGTAGGAATCACGATTCTTAGCTGTTTGAATTTTCCTGAATGCATGAGTCCTGTACGGTAAGGTTAACGCCGATGGTCTGAAGGTTATGTATAGATGGATATTATATGGGATTTTTAAGGATATAATGCATGTGATTTATGGTATTTTAATTTATATGTTAAGACTGTAGATTTTATGGCAGAGTCTTGACAAGGACCGCATGGACGGTCTCGATATCCCTCTGATTAAATTTAATGTTCAACCTAGCTATGTAAAGTACTTTGGTTTTTAAATAATTATATGAAGCAGACCTTGGAAGGTATTTATTAATTTGTTTTAACTTGGTTTTTATATGGATTATGTCATTAGTAGATTTAATTTAAAATATAAACATGTATAGTTTAGCATAAATAATATTTTAATTAATTATTACTCAACTAGTTTATTTAAAATTCTAGGGTAAGCCTCTGCTGACAAATGAAATATGTCAGCAGAGTATTAAATACAGAGAACACAGTATAAACATAATACTAAGATCAACACCTATTTAATATAGTAACATCTATGAAGGATACCACACATAAACAACACATAATAAAAACTTCTCGTGCATAAGATTAGTAAATTGTAATTACAAACCCTTGCAGGTTGTTAATCATAAAACTTAACCCTTAGGATTAGAAATTGCATTGCAGCCATTACTTAATATAAACAGTAATGAATCTTTAGGAAATAAAATAGAATAGGCTTTCTAGGGTTTCATACCTGAATTTGAAGCTTTGTCAATGGTTGCACCTGCACACTTAAATAACCAGCATTAACAATTCAATGCAGATCTGACCTCTGTTTGATGACCAAGTCACTTGGGAACTACCATGTTCCACCCAACTATGACCTGAAACCATTCCTGGTTTAAATCCGGATCCCCTTGAGTTGGACTCCAACATGCAAGTAGCGTAGAGTTCCTAAGGTAGGGTTTTCTATCTCGTAATTAGTTCTGAATCAATCCTCCTTCAGTTTTCAGGAGTAGTTTTCCAAGAAAACACTTGAGAGCGAAAAATAGGTAGAATAATAATTCTCCAAGGGAAAAATCAGAACTCCAATCCTTTGCTAGGCTTGAGTCTTTCTAGGCAGTGTTTTCAGTCAAAGGGGCAGTTAAATCAAGAAATCCTTGATTTCTTGATTTAACCCTTTTTAATTTACTGGGATAATTTTCAATTCTTAACCTAGCAAGTTTTAACTAGTTCCTAGTTAGTCTTTCATAGTTATTCCTCTATTTATTAATCTTTTAATAATAAATAATAATTGGTGCAGCTTCTCTTCTTTCTTTATTCAATTATATAATTAATCATAATTATTTATTTATACATACTATGCTAACATTTGTCTTCGAGCATCATGTATCATGAACCCTAGACCTAATGACACTTCCTTATGAAGGTCAAGTAGATAGATGGGTCAGGTTTACTAGACTAGGCAACTCTAAACATCCTTGCATGTTGGATTTCCCTTGTATAACGTGGTAGCTCTTCAGTACTTTGATGAGAATACATAATTCAAAATTTCATTTAATGACTTATAAATAAGTATGATGATGATCAATATTTTTCTCGAGCCGTTTTCGCTCAGAAGTTATTAAATTCTTTTTAGTAACCCCTAGCGCTTACCAGAGCCCATACTCAATGCCTATAGCAGGGAGTTACAAACATAGTGCGATTCCACATCTTTCACTGAACACTAAATGCTATAATGTACTTGTAGGATACAATGGCCAAGGATCTGATGCTCCAGAGCTTATGCTCAACATCAACATGAAATTCTCCAGAGCTTATGCCCAACATTTCCAATTATCTTTTCATGTGCTCCAGAGCTTTATGCTCAACACAAATGTAAGTACTCATGTGCTCCAGAGCCTCTTTCTCAACACAAATCATCTCATCGATCATGTGCTTCAGGTTCCATGCCCAACACAAAACATTTCATCAATCATGTGCTTCAGGGTCCATGCCCAACACAAAATATATATATACATATATATCATCAAGAATTGGCTTATGCCCAATATACAAAACAAATCATCATGTTCATATGTAGTGGAGTCTTTGACCCAAAATAAAAACAAAGCATCAATATAATCATGATGATCAATAGGTTCATTCCTATAAATGGTAGGTCCAAAATTTGGGATATTACATCCCTCCCCGCTTAGTACAACTCCATCCTTGGTGTTCTAGGGACTCTGAATGATATCATGAAACAAGGCAGGGTAAGCCTTTCTCATGGTGGCCTCATTCTCCAAGGTAGACTCATCTAAATCAAAGTGCTTCCACTGCACTTTCAATTGGAATACAGTGTGCTTCCAAAGCTGCACTTCTCTGCTGTCCAATATATGCAAAGGCTCAGGGAAAAATCCCCCCTTAGGTTCCACCTGTAATAAGGACCAATCAATGACATGCTTAGTGTCATAAAAATATTTATTTAATAATGATGCATGGAAAACATTATGAAATATTACGTGCACAGGTAATGCTAGTTCATAAGCCATTGGTCTTTTCTTGGCCAGCATTTCAAAAGGTCCACAAAACCTAGGTTCCAACTTACCACACCTACCCAAGCTCAACGAGCTCCATTTTGCTTTCACTTTCAAGTAGACATGCTCACCTACTTGATAGTATTTATCTTTTCTCTTCTTATCCGTATAAATTTTCCCTGGACCTTGGTAACTAACTGTTCCAAGTCTAATAACAGGTCAGGCCCTAACATGAGCCGATCCACCGGATTATCCCAAGTAACTGGGGTCCTACACTTCCATCCATAGAGTACCTTGAAAGGACTCATCTTAGCGGAATCCTAATACCTGTTGTTGTATGCAAACTCTGCAAGGTGGATATAATCCTCCCACTTGGTGGGGTTGTTCATCACATACATTCAAAGCATGTCTTCAACAATTTGGTTTACTCTTTCAGTTTACCCGTCTGTCTGCGTGTGATAAGCAGTGCTAAAGTTCAGTTGCGTCTCTAATCCAGAGAATAAAGATCTCCAAAAGTTTCCTGTAAACTTAACATCTCGATCCGAGATAATTTCTTTGGGTATCCCATGCAATCTGAATGTCTCTTTTAGGAAGATATCAACAATGTTCACAGCCTTGTAGGTCGATTTCATAGGAATGAAGTGTGTTGCCTTTGACAGCTTGTCAATGACTACGAAGATGGAATCATTTTGCTTCTTGATTTTTGGTAAGATAGTAATAAAATACATACTGATTACCTCCCACTTCCATTCCGAAATGGGCAATGGATGTAGTAATCCTGGAGGATGCTAGTGCTCAGCTTTAACTAGCTGGCATTCCTGACATTTCGCAATAAACATTGCAATGTTGACCTTTAACTTGGGCCAGAAAAAGTGTCTCTTGACAGCGGATATCATCTTTTGATATCCTGAGTGCCTTGAGTAGGGTGCCCTATGAAATTCTGTGAGGATGCTGGATCGAATGTCCCCTCCATCTGGAACATACAATCTATCCTTGGACAATAGTAGTCTAGATTCATCCACCTTGTATTCCTTCTGTTGTCTAAACAACCTGTCCTCTTGGAATTTATTGAGGATTTCCACATAGAACAGGTCAACCTTGTTGGTCAATCTAATCATCTCATGCAAATATGCATCAGTTTGAATCAGGGCCACCTCATATATCATATGATTTTGTCGACTCAAAGCGTTGACAACTTTGTTCTCTTTTCCATTAATATGCTTTAGTTCAAAGTGATATTCACTTAGGAAATCCAACCATCTGGCTTGCCTCGCATTCAAATTAGGTTAATCGAATAAATATTTTAGACTCATATTGTCAGTATTTAGAAGGAACTTCCTTCCCATGAGGTAGTTCCTCCACATCTTCAGAGCGTGGATAATGGCCGCTAGCTCAAGATCGTGCGTGGGATAATTTTGCTCATGCTCTTTTAATTTCTGTGATTCATAACAGATCGCATGGTCATTTTGCAAGAGGACTCCTCCAAGTCCTTCCTTGCTTGCATCTATGCATACAACAAAATCCCCACCAGGATCCGCAATCTGTAACACTGGTGCGGTCATCAAAAGCTGCTTAAGATTTTGAAAACTTTCTTCACACTTGTTAGTCCATAAGAACTTGTTTGCTTTCTTCTGCAAAGCAGTCATGGGGCAAGCGATTCTCGAGAATTTCTCAATGAACTTTCTATAATACCCAGCTAAACCCAAAAAGGACCTAATGTTAGTGAGACTAGTCGGGGTAGGACAATCCTTTATGGCTCGAATCTTTTCCAGGTCCACAGCTATTCCTACCTCAGATATGATGTGACCTAGGTACTGTATTTGTGGTTTGTAAAAATCACATTTACTAAACTTAGCGTAGAGTTGGTGTTCTCTCAACATTCGAAGTACTATGCGAAGGTGTTCTTCGTGTTCCTCTTTACTCTTGGAATAAACCAGAATGTCATTAATAAAGACTAGTACAAACTTATCTAGAGATTTAGTGAATATGGTGTTCATCATACACATAAAGTTTGTGGGTGCATTGGTCAAGCCGAACGGCATTACTACAAACTCATAGTGCCTATACCTTGTACTAAAAGTGGTCTTGGGAATATCTTCATCTCGTATCCATATCGGATGGTAGCCAGATCGCAGGTCAATCTTTGAAAATATTTTGGCTCCTCCCACCTGGTCAAACAAATCATCGATCCTAGGGAGCGGGTAGTGGTTCTTTATAGTCATTTTGTTCAACTAACGGTAATCAAAGAATATCTGCATTGTACCGTCCTTCTTCTTTACATAAAAAATCGGTGCCCCCCAGGGGGACACACTAGGTCAGATATACCCTTTCTCTATTAACTCCTGCAACAACATTTTGAGTTCCACCAATTCTGGTGCACTCATGCGGTAAGGGGCTTTGGAGGCTGAAACTGATCCTGGGGTCAGTTCTATGGAAAAGTCTAGGTCTCATTTCAGAGGTAATCCGGGGATTTCCTCGAGAAACATGTCCTTAAATTCTTCAAGAATAGGGAAGTCTTCTATGCATTGTTCTCTATCCGACTCTACATCTCGGATGTTCACCGCAAACAACTTGCATCCCTTCCTAACACATTTCTTCGCTTGTAAGGCGGATATTTGTCTTACAGAAACTTTCTTTGGGATGCCTTGAACCTTCACTTGGTTCCCTTGGCTATCAGTACACAAGATAGACTTGTGTATACAATTGAGCATGACATGGTGCCGTTCCAACCAGTCCATGCCGATAAGAATATCGTACGATCCTAAATTTAGGATGTTCAGGTTTACCTTAGTAAGGAAACCATTCAGGTTTACTTCACATTATTTAACAGTTTTCAAAACCTTCCATTTCATATCGGTGGCTAACTGTAGGTCAGCCGAGGTTTATCATGCCTTACTTTGCCTAAATTGCATAAATCAACAATATTAGGTGCAACATAGCTCTGGCAAGCACCAGAATCAATAAGTATTGAAATAGAGGTGTTCAAGATCTTGCCTTCGATCTCGACCATTGTATCTTGATGGTCCACCTGTCGGCCATCTAATGCTGCATAGATTCGTGGGGTTCCCGCTATATCCTCAATGGTAGGTTCTTCTTGCAGGTTATGCAAGACTCCATTGTTCTTGTTCTTACAATCTCGGGCATAAGGTGGTCCGTTGCACTTCCATCACTTGATCGCTAAAGGGATAGCATTGGCTCCACTCACCACTTGCTTATTCCCATTAGGAGCTGGTACATAAGGCTTCATACCAGTTTTGTTAAAGTTCTTGTTCACTGGAAAGCTGTTATTTTTCTTTCTATAAGGCTCTGGGTTTGATCCAAGCTTGCGGTTATTAGAAAAATTTCTAGACTTTTCTCGGTTTCAGTTCTGGTTTTCTTTCTGTAACTTCCCATGGTCATATCAAAGATGGGCCTTGTGTATTGCAGTATCTAGTGTCTTTGGCATTTCAAATTCTATCTTGTCCTAAAAACTGGGAGGAAGACATCCTAGGAACTGCTGGATATTCACCTTCTCTTCTTTGATATATGGTAAATAATGCAGTAGATCTAGAAATCTGTTTATAAATGCATCCATAGTCATGGGCCCCATGCACAGTTCATGGAACTCTTTTACCTTGTGGTCAAAGAACCTTTCTGACATGTATTTTTCTTGTAAAATCCTTCAAAAGTTTTCCCAGCTTATTTCTCGTAGCTCATCTGTCTTGGTGTGCTTTAAATCTCTCCACCATCTTGTAGCCTTACCATTTAGGTTGTAGATGGAAAGCCTAGCCTGCATCACACTTGAATAGTTATGAACCTGGAAATACTTACTCGTTCCCAGCAACCATTCTTCAACCTTTTCTCCCATATTTACTTCACCTTCATAGGTTGGGGCTCTTATATTTTGAAACCCTCCCCCTGAAGACTATCATCACTTCTTTGCTTCTTCCTCTGTGGAGAAAGTGAGTCATCACTAGAAGGACTGTGATGATCTCCTTTAGTTGCTTAAGGTGTACCTTCTTTTTCTACTTCTCTTGGGCTGCTTTCCTACTCATGGTACGATTCTCTTTTGGGTCTGTTGGTGGACTGGGTAGGTTTACCCTGCGGGCTCCCTCCCATCATGTTATGCAATAATGCTTCATTTATAGCTTGTTGTTCCTTTCTTTCATTTAGATTGTCCTCTTTGAAACACTTTAGTTCAGCTTGAATATAGTGCAAAGTTTTCAGCACATCAGAGTTTAGCTCGACCACCAAGTTCACTTCCGGAGTGGGGTGGTCATTTCTTTCTTCTGGTTGTTTTCTTCCTCAGTGTTCATAAACTAAACAACGCTATAAAAATTTTCCTATAACAATTTTTTTTTAATAGCAGCAAAAATTACTTATCATACTTTATTTTCTCTGCGTGAATGCTTGGTGCACCCATGAGTCTCTCAGTATTGAAACTGGGCTCTGATACCACTTGTAATGTCCCCAAAAGTTGGAAAAAAAATTATAGGTTAGTAAAAACTACCTGAAGGGGATCATTATTACTCATGCAGAATTACATGCGCTACTTAAACTTTCGATCTCTTTAGAATCTGCTCATAATGTCTTGTTAATCTCTTATCCATTAGTTCGTTTACTTCTTATGTCTTAATTCTGTTATTTAAACTATTTGTACATCTTAGTTATTACTGTCTATGAGTTAATGAATTGTATAGTTCATTGTTTTAATTCTGAACATGTGTACTCTGTTTATTAAGTATAAACTAACTTAACTTTGTTGATGGGAATAAAGTGGTGGAGTGGCGGGACTATTTCTACCATGATGATCTGAGAGGTAAGGTATTACTTGGTTACGCAGGCTTACTTAGTTCAATTGAACTAAGGCACTTCTCTCTTTTACTTATGCAGTTCATTACTTGCGATGGGATTGGATGTAAAGTGTGTTGACAGCCTTAGTCGTCGATAACCTACTGCTAGTTATTACGTTTCCTATCAACTTGGTTTTAAAACTTGGTAAGTTTCGTTATCGTCAATTTAGCTATTACGGCTAAATTTCTTGTAGATTGATTATTCTTCATTATGGTTTTAAATTCGTCATTTTAGATGTTGTTAAATATCTTTTTCATGCTATGTATATTTTTACTATATATTCTTTTTTCTTAACATTTCTTATGTTCTTTTATTGACAGGTTATTAATGGTTGAGAGTAGATATTTAGATTTGATAGTTCGTGTCACGTCCCCAACCCTCCGACCGGCTAAGAGGATGCTACCATGGCGTCAACCATCCAGGCTACCAGCCCCATGAACATGTGCATTCAATAAATTGCTGAAATGATGGAATAAAATGCTTTGAACTAGGCATGCATATGTGATCATTTATCATACATAGATGCAATTGTTTATCATACACAACAGAAACAACACACATTCATACAAGCATTCATTCAACATATTCATCACATTCATTAACAGAAAATATGGTTGCAGAAGTAAAATAGGCAAGATTACTTATCTTATGAAGAACTCATTCCACAACTAGCTACGTCGCTACAACGTTCCACCCAACCATAGGCCAACGTGCTCCTTAATCTCTCAGCAGCGCTACCACCCCCGAGCTGGGCATGATTCTCCAAGGAATAAGGGAACAAGAAGGCTTACACATAGCTAAGGATACACAAAACATAGCCAAGCTAACACAGTTGGGTTTATCAGGCCATCAACAAGACAACCAATCCAACATGGTTAGGTTTATCAGGCCATCAAGGGGTTGGGAAAGGCTAAATGCTAAGCTGGTGAGCCCATTACAGAGCTAGGAAAACCTACACCAAAACTAGCCTGAATTCTAAGACACCCACACACACCTAACACAAGGAATCAGTCCCTTCTCTGCTACACAGTCCCTCAGGCCTTGCATTCCCTTCCAGTCCTATTCAGGGGTTGTGGAGAAGAAAGCTAGCCCTCTAGCTCTGTCTATGTGGTTTCCAAACACACCAGGTTTATCAAGCAAACCAAGCCCCCATCCCTGCTCCCAACACAGTCCGAAGACCAACCATTGCATGTAGGCAATTAATCAGCAATTACAGCTTAACAGGGGAAAATGACTCCCAAGCGAATTATATAGTCCCAAACGTATCAGTGAACGTGGGGAAAACAACAGTCCCAAAATGAAAACAGTGAGCACAACTCACAAAATGGGGAAAATGAATCCAAACAGTCTGTGCGTGAGGGAAACTTGCACCAGACCCCAAATGTAAAGAATACCACAACATTCACAACGTAAGGGAGACCACATCAACACAACAAAGCTCGAAGAGAATGGAGGAAACCATAACTCACGGGAAGAACAACGGTCCCAATCTCAACATCGAAATGATAGAAAATTAAATGGCTATACCAGTCTATAAGGATATCATACAGCCGAAAACATGAATGGCTCTTCACAACAAATCGTGGATGAAAAAGCACGGCTCCCAACTCATTGTGTGAGCCCAAAACCAGGAAAAATCTCGTGTGTGAGAATAATGAGCAGACAATGGTTCCTGCGTGAGGATGAATAGCTCCGCCTATGCACACGGATGATCAAAACAATCGTGAGGAACGAACAGACCATGGAGATAACGTGCAGTGGAGTGAATGAATGAAGGGCGTAGTCATTCTTCTATCCATCGTGAGGTTCAATCCGCTGGTGGAGTGTGCGTGTGGGCAAGGACTGACAATCCTGCCACACTCCACTCCCACCATAACTGCCCCAACTACCAGTAACAATTTTTAATGGTAGTGGTTGGATAAAATAAGGTGGTGACACATGGGTTTTCTCATGGCTCAAGGTTTGACAATTTCCCCCACCCTTATCCTTGTGAAAATCATGCCCCTTCTCAATTTAGTTGCCGCGATCATAGCTGGTCGGATTCATTTTAATTAAAAATGCATATGTACATGATGACAAAACTTAATATCTATGCTGAATGCCCCGATACACCATCGGTGACAATTTCACCTTGTAACATAGCATAACCAATCAATGGTGGGGCCTTAGCCTTTAGCTCCGCACCGTGATCATTTACAATATATACATCATATACATCTAATGCAATGGGGTCAAAATCGGGGTGTTACATTCCCCTCCCCCTTGAATAGCACTGTCCTCAGTGCTTTACAAAATTTGAACAAAATGCTACACTGGTATCGCCTCAGTGTTCTGCAGAATTGAACAAAAATGGATGTGCCAATCGCATGGAATCCTCCAGCTCCCATGTAGCCTCTTCAGGTCCGTAGTGCTCCCATTGCACCTTTACCTGCCTTATGGCCCAGTTTCGAAGCATTGTGACCTTCCTGTCGAGGATGCGCATTGGCTCGATTCGGAACTCTCCCTCGGGTTCCACCTGAGTCACATCCCAATTTATCACATGGTTAGGATCATGTACATAACTCTTAAGCAAAGAAACATGAAAAACATTATGATCTCTAGTGCTAGCAGGCAATGCAAGTCTATATGCAACTGGCCCTATTCTTTCAAGCACTTCAAACGACCCGCAATATCTAGGTGACATCTTGGCACAACTTCCAAGCTTCAAGGAACTCTTCCTTGCTCTGAATCGGAGGTAAACATGATCCCCAACACTGAACTCCCTATTCACCCTATGCTTATCTGCATAGCTTTTCTGTCTGTCCTGTGTTGTTTTAAGATTCTGTCTGATCTTCACAACCTCTTGCTCCATTTCCTTGAGCAATTCTGGTCCAAGCACAATCCTGCTCACCGGGTTGTCCCAAGTCACTGGTGTCCTACACCTTCTTCCATACAAAGCCTCATACGGACTCATCCCCAAGGATGCTTACTGTCCATTGTTGTAAGCAAACTCTACCAAGTGTAAGTAATCTTCCCACTTGGTTCCTTTGTCCATTACGTACATGCGAAGCATATCTTCAAGCACTTGATTAACTCTCTCTTTCTGCCCATCTGTCTGAGGATTGTATGCAGTGCTGAAGTTTATCTTTGTACCCAAATCTGCAAACAACCCCTTCCAAAAGTTGGAAGTAAACTTGACATCATGGTCATATACTATTGCCTTCGGCAATCCATGCAATTTGAAAATCTCCTTCATGAAGATCTTTGCAATGTCATCTGTCTTATGCATAGACTTAACCGATATAAAATGCATTGCCTTTGTCAACTTGTCCACCACAACCATGATGGAATCATGTTGTCTCCAAGTCATTGGAAATCCTGTAATAAAATCCATGGAAATAACTTCCCATTTCCATTCCGGAACTGGCAAAGGCTGCAACAAACCTGCAGGGTGTTGATGCTCAACCTTTACCTCTTGACATTTCATACACCTTGAAATGTATTCAGCCAAGTCCTTTTTCATTCCTAGACAAAAGTACTACTTTCTAGCTGTAGCAATTGTCTTCTGATATCCTGGGTGACCAGAATACGGAGCTTGATGGATTTCATCCATAACAACTCTCCTCAAATCTGCTACATCTGGAATATAAATTCTACCTTTAAAAGTGAGAAGTCCATCTTCTCCCAATTTATATCCCTCACACCTCTTCTCAAGACTTTGCTGCTGCAATTTGTCTTTTACCTGCTCATACAATTCATCTTCAGCAGCATGACTAACAATCTGCTGCTCCAAATCCGAGTGGCAAATACTAAGAGATGCCACATGCATTTCCTGCACCTTCATGCTAAGTGCATCAGCTACCTTATTTTCCTTTCCCTTTATGTGCTTGATTTCAAAATCAAACTCACATAAAAATTCCAGCCATCTTGCTTGCCTAGCATTCAGAGTAGGCTGATCAAATAGATACTTCAGTCCACAGTGATCTGTTCTGAGCTCAAATCTTCTACCCATCAAGTAATGTCTCCACATCTTGAGAGCATGTACTATGGCTGCAAGCTCGAGATCATGAGTGGCATAGTTCTTCTCATGTTCCTTTAGCTTTCTTGACTCATAACATATCACATGGTTGTCCTGCATAAGGACTCCTCCAAGCCCTTGTCCGCATGCATCGGTACACACCACAAAATCTTTCTCTGGATCGGCAACCTTCAATACTGGTGCACTAGTGAGAATATTCTTCAACTGCTGAAAGCTTTCTTCACACCTCGATGTCCATTCTAACTTCATCCCCTTCTTTTGCAAAGAGGTGATGGCATGTGCAACTTTGGAGAATCCCTCAATGAATCTCCTGTAGTATCCTGCAAGTCCCATAAAAGACCTTATATCTGTCACATTTCTTGGAGTAGGCCAATCCATAATGGCTTCAATCTTTTCAGGGTCCACAGATATACCCTACTCTGAGATAATGTGACCCAAATACTAAATTCTATCTCTATAGAAGTCACACTTGCTCAGTTTTGCATACAACTGATGCTCTTTGAGCAATTGCAATGTCAATCTCAAATGCTCTTCATGCTCTTCCTCATTCTTGGAATAAACAAGAATGTCATCAAGGAAAACAAGAACAAACTTTTCCAAATATCTATTGAAGACACTATTGATAAGGCACATAAATGTAGTTGGTGCATTTGTGAGACCAAATGGTACCACTACAAACTCATAATTCCCATACCTTGTCCTGAAGGCTGTCTTATGAATGTCTTCATTCTTTATTCTCACCTGATGGTAACCAGAACTCAAGTCAATCTTGGAAAATACCTTTTCTCCTCTCATTTGATCAAAGAGGTCATCAATCCTAGGCAAAGGGTATTTATTCTTCACAGTAACCTTGTTCAACTGTCTGTAATCAATACACAACCTGAGTGTACCATCTTTCTTCTTTACAAAAAGAACCAGTGCTCCCCAAGGAGACACACTCAGTCAGATATACTTCTTTTCCAACAACTCTTGCAGTTGCATCTTCAACTCTAGCATCTCCGGTGTACTCATCCTATAGGGTGCCTTGGACACTGGTGCTGCTCCTGGCACAATTTCAATTGTGAAATCAATGTCCGGCTTTGGAGGAAGCCCTGGAATCTGATCAAGAAACACATCCCTGAATTCTTGTAACACCTGATAGTCCTCCAACCTAGGAGTTTCATCTCCTGATGTCTCCAAAATATGAGCTGCATATAGCTGGAAACCCTTCCTACAGAACTTCTTTAACTGCATTGCTGAAACCTGCCATACTGAAATAACTTTTGGAATACCTTTCACAACTACTAGGTTCCCTTCTTCATTCATGCATTCAAAAGTCTTATTGTAACAGTCAAGCTTCACCCTATGAGCTTCTAACCAATCCATTCCAATGAGAACATCGTAGGAACCAAGTGGTAGAACATTCAGATCTACACAAGTGACCAATCCATTCATGACCAACAGACATTTTCTCCCATGGCATCTTCTGCTTGCTCGTAAGAATCTCGAGCATCATACCCATCATGGGTTCTCATAACTGAACCACCACTTACTTGCCAAACTGCACTACCTGGAATACTTCTTTTGAAGGTGGCTATGATTCTGCAAATGTGTTAGTAACACAACTGTTAGATGCATAACATTGATATAAATCAGAATCACTTACATTCTCCTGGAATAATAATAAAATAACAACTTTTCCCAAACAAAATATTTTCTTCATCAAAGAACACCTGTCCGAGGGAGACGATGGGGGTCAAGGGTGCTTGCCCTCGTTTTTTTTTTGTTGTAAATCATTGGTTTTCGAGTAATCTGGCACCATAAGATCGCTGCCATTTTCTCCTTTTCATCCCCTAAAAATCCACTGAAAAACAACTGAAAATCCCATTGAAAAACAGTCGAAATCTGCTAGGAAAATCCCATGGAAAACTCAAAATTTCCTTTTTGCAGAATCGGATCTCATTCCAACTATCAATCCGACGTTTCAGCTGTCAAAACAACTAGTTTTTCCGCTGTTCATTGGCGATCGGATCCATTAAGCACTATTGTGTTGGCGATTGGATCTTCTAACCTTCGGAAGGATAGTTCACTAAACAGCCACAGCGGTTGGTAGTGATCCCACTACGAGTTCCGCAGATCATAAACTCATCGGCTGTCAGAAGCTATATCCACTAACCATCGCCGATGGACGATGATTCCCGGAATTAGAGAAATTTTTGAAATTTTCCCTCTTAGTCTTCCTTCTCACCACTTCCTCAGCTCAATTCTCTTCTTTTTGTCGGTGAAATAGTTCCATCAGCAGCTGCAATGACGGAACACAATATTTGATCTTCTCCCGATTGGTGGACCAATCTACTGAGGCATAACCTGATCGGTATCGATAGTCTCTTCTCATCGGAAGACTAGTGCTCTAGGCTTCTGAAATGATGGCACGCGAAACACTATCTTCTTCCGATAGTCGACGATTTCGGGCCTTAGAAAAATTAGAAAAATTTTAAACTTTCTTTATGGCGTCGGCAGTCGGATGCCTTACCCTTCGGACGCATAGTTGTCTAGCCATCCGCAATGGTAGGCACTCGTTCAACTATTTCCCGTCGATGGACGTTAAACACATAGAAAAATTTTCCGCGATTTTCCTTCCAAATGTCCTTTGTCGGGTATGCTTCTGCCTATCTCCTCCGCTACATCGGAAGTCCTTCCCACTAAGTGTTCCGATGAACCGACTTTTCAAACACATGGAGAAATTTGTGGAATTTTTCTGTCACCAACTTCTGATCTCTGCTGGGCAGAAAGAAATCCTTTTTTTGTCACTGCACCTTTGTGGTCCATTCAGGCCCATGCTGCAACATGAGCTCTGATACCACACCATCACGTTCCCAACCCTCCGACCGATGAAGAGGACGCTGCCATGGCGTTAGCCATCCGGGCTACCAGCCCCATGAACATGTGCATTCAATAAATTGCTGAAATGTTGGAATAAAATGCTTTGAACTAGGCATGCATACGTGATCATTTATCATACACAGATGCAATTGTTTATCATACACAGTGGAAACAACACACATTCATACAAGCATTCATTCAACATGTTCATCACATTCATTAACAGAAAATATGGTTGCAGAAGTAAAATAGGCNTTCCACAACTAGCTATGTCGCTACAACGTTCCACCCAACCATAGGCCAGCGTGCTCCTTAATCTCTCAGCAACATTGCCACCCCTGAGCTGGGCATGATTCTCCAAGGAATAAGGGAACAAGAAGGCTTACACATAGCCAAGGATACACAAAACAGAGCCAGGCTAACATAATTGGGTTTATCAGGCCATCAACAAGACAACCAAGCCAACATGGTTAGGTTTATCAAGCCATCAAGGGGTTGGGAAAGGCTAAATGCTAAGCTGGTGAGCCCATTACAGAGCTAGGAACACCTACACCAAAAATATCTTGACTTCTAAGACACCCACACACACCTAACACAAGGAATCAGTCCATTCTCTGCTACACAGTCCCTCAGGCCCTGCATTCCCTTCCAGTGCTATTCAGGGGTTGTAGAGAAGAAAGCCAACCCTCTAGCTCTGTCTGTGTGGTTTCCAAACACACCAGGATTATCAAGCTAACCAAGCCCCCATCCCTGCTCCCAAAACAGTCCGAAGACCAACCATTGCATGTAGGCAATTAATCCGCAATTACAGCTTAATAGGGGAAAACGACTCCCAAGCGAATTATACAGTCCCAAACGTATCAGTGAACGTGGGGAAAACAACAGTCCCAAAATGAAAATGGTGAGCACAGCTCACAACATGGGGAAAACGACTCCAAACAGTCTATGCGTGAGGGAAACTTACACCAGACCCCAAATGTAAAGAAGACCACAACATTCACAACGTAAGGGAGACCACAGCAACACAACAAAGCTCGAAGAGAATGGCGGCAACCATAACTCACAGGAAGAACAATGGTCCCAATCTCAACATTAAAATGACAGAAAATTAAACAGACATACCAGTCTGTAAGGATATCATACAGCCGAAAACATGAATGGCCCTTCATAGAAAATCGTGGATGAAAGAGCACAGCTCCCAGCTCACTGTGTGAGCCCAAAACCAGGAAAAATCCTGTGCGTGAGAATAATGAGCAGACAATGGTTCCTACGGGAGGATGAATAGCTCCGCGTATGTGCGTGGATGATCAAAACAATCATGAGGAACGAATAGAACGTGGAGATAACGCGTAGTGGAGTGAATGAATGAAGGGCGTAGTCATTCTTTTGTCCATCGTGAGGTTCAATCCGTTGGTGGAGTGTGCGTGTGGGAAAGGACTGACAGTCCTGCCACACTCCACTCCCACCATAACTGCCCCAACTACCAGCAACAGTTTTTAATGGTAGTGGTTGGATAAAACAAGGTGGTGACACATGGGTTTTCTCATGGATCAAGGTTTGACAATTTCCCCCACCCTTATCCTTGTGAAAATCATCCCCCTTCTCAATTTAGTTGCCGCGATCATAGCTGGTCGGGTTCATTTTAATTAAAGATGCATATGTACATGATGACAAAACTTAATATCTATGCCACATGCCCTGATACACCATCGGTGACAATTTCACCCTGAAACATAGCATAACCAATCAATGGTGGGGCCTTGCCCTTTAGCTCCGCACCACGATCATTTACAATATATACATCATATACATCTAATGCAACGGGGTCAAAACCGGGGTGTTATAGTTCGAGAGATTTACATGGCATATTTTGTATCCCATGGTGCTTAAGCCTAAACACCTTAATACTATGGTATTAAACCCTAAGCTCTAAACCTATGGACTAAACCTTATCTACATTCCTAAGCAAGGGTATTAGACTTTGGACTAGCATAACCTCTAAGTAAGTATTATGGTGATACTATCATAGTACAAGCTTTGTATTATGTTAACGTTGATGTTTAAAGTTTGGGGTGACATGTTATATGGTATAAACCATATGTTCCAGGGTTTAAGCGTTGGTATGAATGGTGGCATGAAATGATACTTTGTAACAAGCCGTGACTATGGGAGTGGGTTTGTTGAAACGTTAATGGACTCTAGCCTGGTGCATTTAATGCTCTTCATAAATCGTGACAACCTTCCCTTAGGATTGGCTAATGATAGTTGTGAAATGCATTGTCATTTGGGGTTTCGTCGTTTTTGGCTCTGCGCAGAGGTATGGCCATGGAGGTGACCTCCAGCTTGTGAGGCAAGACCGCATGAAATTTATAAGCATGCACATTATTTGGTTTACAATTGGAAAGGATGGCATACTCCTCATCCCCATTTGGTTGTTGCTTGTAGGTGCCGAAAAGAATGGAGGGAAACGTGGCTACAACTCTATTGGCTCCAAGCATTACATTCATGTCCACGGTAAGCCTGCTATATAAGCTTATGGTTTTCACCCTTTAATCCTGTGGCAGATCAACGTTTTGACTGGTTGTTTGGTTGGGGTTTGAATGTTGTAGTGAAATCGATTTCGCCTTATGCCTTTGAAAACAAACTTGGTTATTTTTAATGTTGAGGTGTTATGTCATGACTTGATGCTTAGGCCATTCGATTCTGTGTAATTTTGATTTTGGTGACGTAACTTATTACAGTTTTGTTTTGGGATTTTAAAGCAATGGTGCCATAGCCCATTGGCATGCCTGTGTAAAACCTTGCTCTTGGCTTTTAATGGCGACTGTGTACAGACATTGGGATCTTTGTGTAAATAGATATATGTGTTGGTTTTTATAAAATATAATGGTTTACTTGATACATTATGTATGCAATTTCCTCCTACATTTTTATCTAGCTCTGTATTTAAATAAGTTGGGGTTTTTAATGGACAGAGGCATATGCCTTACCAGATACTCTGTGCATAAATGACATTGATTTGTTTGGTTAATGTGATATCTTGACAATGTGGGTAAAGGCCATGTCGTCAATGGTATGAGCCTTCCCACAGTGCTGTGATAGTTTGTATTTAAAATTGTTTATAGTATTTGGTTCTATGTATTATGACGTTTATAGTATAAGGATTTAGACAGCGTGTATATAGGCCATGCCGTAAATGGCATGTGCCTTCCCACAGTGCTGTGATAGTATAGCGTAGGGTTTAAAATGGTAGAGATTGTGTATTGTATTTAAAATTTGTCCTAGGTCATGACTTATGTGAGCACTGTGCATTAGTGATTTTTTCATGGAGGTTAGGGTTTGCAGACCCTCGATGGCATTTGTTGTTCTTAATGTAATTGGACTCTATAAATATTTCAAAGGGTTTAATTTAAAAACCACATCCCACATACGATTTTGCAAAGCGTGGCCTGTGTGAGAACGATTATAGGACTTGGTTATCATTGGTGTAAATAATACGTAAGGGTTGTTTATTATGACTTTGCCTTGGGTCTTGACATCTTTTGTAATCTCATAGATCACATAAGGTTACCAATAATACATACTAAAACATACATATATAAAAAAGAGACAAGAGATAAGAATAAGTAGGTGAATTAACAGATTATATTACATGAATGAGTCCATACAACATAGAGAACTGAACTAAGTTCTCATATGGCTCAACAACCTAATATATACAATTACAAAATAACTACCTGTCAGTTCGGTGAACTGACATGACCTTAGGTGGCCAATCTAATCTCTAGTTTAGTTAGCCGACCGACTTAGTCGGCTGATTGACTAAGTCGGCCATCGTTTAAGTCGACTTATCAACTTGCTCCTCCTACATATCCCCCACGAACAAAACGTTTCTTCGTCCCGAAGAAACAGGGAGGTACAAAATTCTTCATGTCTGGTCTCAATAGTTATTGTGATGTGCCTAGCCTTCATGGGCTGTGAAGTCTGATGGTCGGTATTTTCTGTACACAGACTTCGATAATGGCTGGGGCCGTTACTACTAGGTGATGTTGGAAATCTGTCCAACTTTGCAAAATATTTTGGATGTCGATGGTAAGTGTGGTCAGGCTTGATAAGATTGACATCTTTTCTGAAATGGAGACTTCAGCTATTCTCTCCACATCGGGACCCATAAACTGGTCCTTCTCCTCTGTAGTCTCGATAAGTCGTTTCATCTGTGGGCAGATGATGTCGACTTTTTCCAAGTTGGGGATAGATTGTTGCATCCACTGATGTGCTTCCCTCTCAATTTTCTGCAGCTTGGCTGTTTCAAGCACTATTTGTTCTTCTATTGTGGTTCTGAGTGCTTCATCAGTGGTTTTCCTGGTTTCTAGTGCCTGGATCCCTTGTCGGGTCTACTGAGTTTGTTGATAGAATTTCCTGTAGTAAGCAGGCCAGTCTCTCAGTATGTATTCAGTTATGACAGACTCCTCCATGTGATCTTGTAGCACTTTATAAGCTTTAGAAAAGGTGGTGTGCTGTGTCATTAGGAGTCAGGCAGTTTCTTCTTTTTGTTCTTCCTTTGTTTCCTGAATCTGGGCTTTGAGTGCCGACACCATGCTCTCAAATAGTTGATACGCCCTTTCGAGCGGTTTTTCTATGTCGAACTCTACAGGTCCTGGCATTACTGAATGGGCCAAGTTTCTACATTTGTTGAGGAACTCGACCTGTTCTGCAACTTTGTCGTCGAGTTCCTTACATCTCTGCTTGCTCCTCATCTTTGCTTCTACTGCTAGGGTCTTGAGGAGTTGTCCTAGCTCTGTATCAGTTAGTGATCTTGCACCTTTCAATTTGATATGGACCTTTGATGTTTGTCCATGATGCTGCTTCTTCTGTTTCTCCTTCCTCTTCTTATGCTTTTCCTTCTTTGTTTATGTCGGCACCTTTGGTTTGTGGGATAGTGGTTGATGGTTTCTCTGGCTGGGGAGGTGGGATCACTGCTGCCTTTATTTGGTTAGATGCAAAGGGTGCAAAAGTGGACGTAGTTGGTGTTGATGGTTGTAGTGGGGCTTGCTTTGAGGGGGGTGGTGGTGGTGGTGGTGGAGATGGTGGTGGTGGTGAGGGAGTTGGTGAATGGTCGGGGGTGATTGGGTTGGGGGAAGTACGGGTGAGTGGTGGGTTGTCGGGCTGGGGAGGTGAGTCTAAGTCATAGAACATTTGGTTAATTTGACAATTTATGTCCTCCTTAGTTTCTTCTCCTCCAGTCGGTGCAGCAGCTGGTAGGTTGGTTTAAGGTGCAGTCAGAGTGATAGTCGTAGTCTGACATGCGGTCACTTTAGATTCCTTTTTGGTATTTCTCTTGAAAGTCAAAGTGATAGTTGTAAAGGTTCGGGATTGGAATTCATGTCTGGGTTGGTATCCACCGACCTCGAAGAGAGGTGATTTTGTGGATATATTTTGTGCCGATGTAAATATCTCAGGAAGCTACTCAATGAATTCCTGCAAATCTCTATCTTTATCGAACTTTGCCTTCACAGCTTCCGACATCACACTTTTGCACAAATCGAGTGGGCTTACTGAATGCTATTCTGGCACTTCCTCCTCTGTGACTTTTGTCAGGGATGGAGGTGGAGGCATAGACACAAGATCAGCGACATTCTCAGGAGTCATTGTGTGGGTGGTGTTGGCTTTCTTTGGTCGATCTGGTAGTGCTCGTGCGTCAACAAATCGCTAGAACTGGGTTTCCACCAGCACCTTATTTGCTGCGGCATCCTCTATTATGTCGAGGGCCGTAGCTTCCAATTCCTCCTCTTCGTCTGATGATTCAGCAATGATAAGATTGCGCTTACCTTTTCCTTGTTATTGTTGTTGTGTATTTAGCTTCTCCTTGCAGCTGCTATTTCTTTCTACAATTTTTAATAATGCCTTTTGTGATAGCATACTCTAGGTTTTCTGGTTCTGTCTCTCCCCTTGGCTCCTGGGTCGGGATGAGACTTTATGTAGCTGGAGTGATTACCTGTTGCTCTGGTTGGGTTTCTTTTGGTTGTGGTTCTTCCCTCTATGCTGTCAGAGGTTTGATGATGATTTGAAGTCAGCCAGTGTGTTCGACCAGTGTCTCCTTCGACACAAAGGTGCTAATGTAGAGGTTCATCTCATAGTCTTCCTCTTTCTCTTGGTCGGTTAGTGGCTCCTCGATCGAGAAGTTGCTCTTCTTTGCTATCGCTGGTACTAGTATTTTTATTCTATCTTGTCGAGACAACTCCTAAAAGATCTGGTCGACTGATGGATAATAGTCGAGGGATTTTGCATTTGATTCATTGCCCTGCATGTACCACATTGAGGTATGGTCGAGTTCTAGCTGGATGTGGGATTTTGTCGGTAGACTTCTTTGGATGTTTTAAGGCACCCTCCATCTAGTCATGTGGAATTTGAGCTGTTGAAGCCAGTTCTCCAACAACACTTTTCTGTCTTCAAGTTCTTGCAAAG
Organism: Pseudotsuga menziesii; assembly: GCA_001517045.1. Lineage (NCBI taxonomy): Eukaryota > Viridiplantae > Streptophyta > Pinopsida > Pinales > Pinaceae > Pseudotsuga > Pseudotsuga menziesii. The sequence continues at coordinate 642,291 of LPNX010947787.1, forward strand.
TTCCTCACTGGGAGAATGGTTTGAACCTCCACATGTGGAACCTTGTCGGTTCCTGAAAAATTGGGTTTCCTTCTGGGTAGACAAGGTACTGTTAGAATAATCAACCCATAGTTTACCCATTTAGACATTAATTTAATTATTTCTGTCTTATTAGCCTAGTTCATGTGTCCCACCTTGTGCAAGTTGTCTATTACCTATCCATAGTGGTCAAACTTGCCTTATTTGACTCATGTAGCACATGGGAAATCCCAAGGAATCAAATCTGCTTTATTCCTGGCCTCCTAAGCACCCTTCTACTTTTTTTGCTTTATTCCCTGCTTTTTCAGTGTTTTAAGGCAAAAGGAAAAGCTAGACTAGGTGAGGTTGACTAGTTTTTTGTCCTACACATCCTCCTCTCTTTTCTCCATGCAAAAGCATGTATGAGCTACCATTCCACCACTCTTTAGCTTGCTTAAGCATATTTACCAATTCGTGAGCTCCATGACAGATTTGGGATCAGCTTTTTACACCTATGGGGGATTTGCTTATTTTTAGTAAGCCTGGTTTATGCTAGATTCGAATTGATCCTCATGCATTCGAATCCCTAATGTATGTTATTTATTCAGCAACCTATGTTATTACAGGGTTGGCTATTGTACACTGATTTAATACAGTTTAGTGTTCAGCTCCAATTTTTCAGTCTCTTTGTGAGTGATTTTGCATGATCAATTGTTAATTGTTGTGAGTAAAATTAATCTATCACCTGGTTCAATTTCCACATGGTATCAGAGCCATTGTAGGTTGCTTCTCTCCTTCAAAAATTGTTTTGCAGGTTCGACATCAGACTGGGAGCCTTCTACTGACAGTCGGGACAGATTTTCTAAGCTATGGATCAATCACAGAAAACTATCTCGACTCCCTTCAATTTCTTTGAATGGAAAGCAGAGATGGATATACTGTTGAGAGCAAAAGGCCTCTACAGGGTGACTATGGCAACATAAGCAGATCCCAATGCAGCTGTAGAGAAGATAAAATGGCACAACAGGAGGGATGAGGCTTATGGCCTCCTGTGTCTGAGTATTTCCAGAGACCTCCTTTTCCATCTCAATGGATTGACATCACTGAATGAAGTATGGGAGAAGCTTGCTGATCTTTTTGGAAATATAGATGAGATGAGGGGACATCAAATTGAAAATGAGCTGATTTCTCTGAGTCCAACGAGCTTTGAATCCCTGAAGCTATATTTCTCCAAGTTCAAGGCACTAGTTTTGTAGCTGAAACAGTGTGGTATTGAAAAGAAATAGGATCAGCTCGTACTGGCCATCCTCTCGAAGCTGGGCCCTGATTATTCAGTGTTTGTTTCGACATTCTATGCCACAAAACTGACAGCTCGAACCTGGAAGATGCCCAGCCTTGTAGATTTCATGGAATCTCTCACACAAGAACATGACAAGCTGGTGATGATGGGCACCATCAAACCATCCAAAGATCAAGCTTTGATTGCTGGAGATTCGAGGGTGGATTCAAAAAGAAAAAAGAAAGCTAAAAATCCACCTAAGCAAAATAGAGACAAGAAATAGTCTCCGGAGGATCAACAAGGTCCCAAGAAGAATTACCAGAAGAAGAAGAACAAAGGTGAAATGAACAAGTGTGCATACTACAATAAGGGCAATCACTCTGAAAGCTCTTGTATGAAAAAGTAGATAGACATGCTGACCCAACTCTTGGAGAAGAATGGCATCTTCCTTCCAGAAAGCTCAAAGAAGAGAGAAGGAGGATCAAGTTCAGATGACAGAGAGAGAGTTCATGCTCTAGTTGCTGGCACATCAAGATCACCCAGTTTTATCATTGATTCTGGAGCTTCAAGACACATGGTTTCGACTAAGGAGGCCTTCTCCTAATTGGATATGTCAAAAGGACCATCTATTGTACTGGGAGATGACTCTCTCACTGAAAGTAAAGGAAAAGGAAGGATAGATCTTGATCATGGTCAATTCAGCAATGTGCTGTATGTTCCTGGTATCGCCTCCAACCTCCTGTCAGTGTACCAGATGACCCACACTAGGTCTCCTAAGAAGGTCATATTCTCCCCCGATGAAGTTGAGATCACAGAGATTTCAATTGGTAGAGTCATTGCAAAAGGAGTTGCGAATCATGCTCAAAAGGTATACATGTTCTCACACTTCCTACCTTACTCAAACCCCTCAGCTCTTCTCATTCATGCTGATGAAGTCAGCAAGCTGTGGCATGAAAGATTTGGCCACCTTAACTACAAATATCTTTCTGATCTTAGTGAAAAAGAGATGGTCATAGGGTTGCCCAAGATAAAATTTTCCAAAGGAGTCTGCCAAGGTTGTATCTAGGAAAACACCCAGAGCATAAGTTTGAGAGAGGTAGTCATGAGAGAACCTCTGCACCCCTCGAGCTGATCCACAGTGATGTTGCTGGCCCATTTCCTCATATTTCCATGAGTCAGGCCAAATAAGCATTGACCTTCATTGATGACTTTTCCAGGTATTGCTGGGTTCACTTCCTGAAACACAAGTCTGAAATTTTTGGCCTATTCAAAGTCTTTAAGGCTTTGGTTGAAAACCAGTCTGGAAGGAAACTCAAGGCCCTCAGATCTAACAATGGTGGTGAGTATGTCAATTCTGAGTTTATTAATTATTGTGCAGATGTAGGTATTCAGATGCAACATTCTATCCCTTACACACCATAGCAAAATGGTGTTGCTGAGAGGAAGAACAGATCACTGAAGGAGATGGAAACATGCATGATGGAGGCCAAAACTTTTCCACCAAAGTACTGGGCCGAAGCTATCAACTGTGTAGCCTATATTTAGAATAGGGTTCCTCACAAATAGCTTGATGGTATGACTTCCTTCGAAGCATGGAGTGGGCACAAGCCATATGTGACCCATTTCAGGATTTTTGGCTCAGAGGCTTGGGCTAGAATCCCGACAGAGAAGAGGAAGGATTTGCAGCCCCAAATCCAAGAGTGTCTTTTTGGTGGATACTCTAAAGATTCAAAAGGGTACAAACTGATAAATTTGAGCACAAATAAATCCTTCATCGAAAGGTGTGTTCAGTTTGAAGAAGAACCCCTTGCAGAAGTGGAAGTTGGTGAAGCCTCTTCACCACCTGAACCTCAAGAAGTAAGTAAAGAGTTTGTTGAACATGCTGATTATGACTTGTCTAATGGAGATGAGTTTATTGCAGACCCTAATAGCCCTACAAGGTCAAAATGGGCAGCCAAGACACTACATGTAGCAGGTGAGCTAGCTGGGGATCCCAATGATCCAAGGAGGACTAGATCTCAATTTGAGAGTGGTCTGTGCATGAAGGATCCTATGTTTGCTGAAAAATGCTATTTGATGGTGGAGTCTGATCCTCAAACATATGAAGAAGTAGGAGGAGATCCAAGATGGCAAACAACCATGAAGGAGGAGTTCAGCTCACTCCAGAAGAGCAACACATGGGAGCTAGTGGATCTTCCCCCAAGGAGAAAACTAGTACAGT
>LPNX010947787.1:646994-677728 GCA_001517045.1 Pseudotsuga menziesii
CATTAGAGGAATTTTTGGGTCTAAAATGGGCCTCCTAAGGAAAATAATAAAATAATAGTTAAAATAATAAAATAATAGTGATTAATTTTGGAGGAAGAAAGAAAAAAACTACTTTTTGTGTTCGTATTTTCGACATATCTCCCTGTGTTTTTACTCAAATTTCGATCGGGAGAGCTCGTTGGATGCGGAATATGATTCCCCATCCAAAAAGTACCCACGTTGCATACTTTTGACGGACCCCGCTACCCCAAAAACAAGAAATACTTGAAAAAACGTGATGATGACATCATCATCACATTTTTTTATGTATTTCTTGTTTTTGGGGTAGCGGGGTCCATCAAAAGTATACAGTGTGGGTACTCATTGGATGCGGAATCAAATTCCACATCCAACGAGCTCTCCCGATCGAAATTTGAGTAAAAACACAATGAGATACGTCGAAAAAACGAACAAAAAAAGTAGTTTTTTTTAATGACAAATATGTCAATTCAACCACTATGGTTGACTTATTTTATTGAAATTCTATTGGTTCTTGAATTCCAACTCACAAAAACTTATTTTGGCATGTTTTCTTATAAGGCCCATTTTAGACCCCAAATTTCCTCTAATGTATCTTCACCAAAGCATTTTGTGAGAAGACCTTCAGCAATCTCAAATCACTGCTGGGGATTGCTGATCATGCTGTGAAAGCATGAGTGAAGACAAGATTCTACAATTTTGTTTTACAGTCCATGTTTAAGGGAGGATTTTCCCAAGTTGGTTTTGCCTCTTTCCTTGTTTAAATGGACATGCAGTATGTAAAGGGTGACTAAGCCTTGTTGCTAGGCCCTATAATTTTATGATATATTACTCATAAGTCAGGCTTAAGGGGGGGTGTTAGAATAATAAACCCATAGTTTACCCATTTAGACATTAATTTAATTATTTCTATCTTATTAGCCTAGTTCAGGTGTCCCACCTTGTGCAAGTTGTCTATTACCTATCCATAGTGGTCAAAATTGCCTTGTTTGACTCATGTAGCACATGGGAAATCCCAAGGAATCAAATCTTCTTTATTCCTGGCCTCCTAAGCGCCCTTCTACTTTTTCTACTTTATTCCCTGCTTTTTCAGTGTTTTAAGGCAAAAGGAAAAGCTAGACTAGGTGAGGTTGACTAGTTTTTTGTCCTACACATCCTCCTCTCTTTTCTCCATGCAAAAGCATGTATGAGCTTCCATTCCACCACTCTTTAGCTTGCCTAAGCATATTTTCCAATTCGTGAGCTCCATGACAGATTTGGGATCAACTTTTTACACCTATGGGGGATTTGCTTATTTTTAGTAAGCCTGGTTTATGTTAGATTCGAATTGCTCCTCATGCATTTGAATCCTTGATGTATGTTATTTATTCAGCAACCTATGTTATTACAGGGTTGGCTATTGTACACTGATTCAATATAGTTTAGTGTTCAGCTCCAATTTTTCAGTCTCTTTGTGAGTGATTTTGCATGATCAATTGTTAATTGTTGTGAGTAAAATTAATCTATCAACTAGTTCAATTTCCACAGGTACATGACTATCCATAAAATGAGGGAGGGGAACCTGATGATTCCTCTTGTTTCTTAGCATCTTTCACAGATGGTTTTGACCATGTCGACGACATATTCAGCCCATCTGTATATCTTCCCATCTTTCGCAATGATGTCAACAGCTTCTAGCATGTCTAATTTGAGGTCGCCGCCTCGACCTGACAGGGTGAGTGTTATTGCTATTATTTTGGCCACAATCTGTGGCATTCAGGTTGTGATTTGACTAATCATCAACCCCTTTGAGTTTTTTCCTGAAGCTGATCTAGTTAGTTCTTCGACCAGTCCTTCTTTAATACCGACTGGTACTGGGTCTCCTGTGTTTGAGATACCTATTAGCTTGGAGATGACTTCTCTAGAGATGTCGACCAGTTGGTCGAAGTAGAACCTCCTATGGTGGTACCGGCTTATGATTAATTTTACGGCTGTTTCTTTGGTGCTATTGAAGTTGGCCATGAGCAGTGCATTGACATAGTTAAATATGGTGTTGTATTTGATTTTCTCCGTGGCTTGAGTGGGATTCTTGTTGATAGAATCCCATTCTTGCATCTCGGTCCAAATTTTTTGCCATGAGCCTTCCTGTATCTTGGCATTTTTGATGTTCTTTAGCCTGAAGAGTAAAGGTGTGTTTGCAGTCTGTAGTTCCTTGGCCTTGGTTGAGGCTCTAGTCTGTTTCGGTGCCATCTTGTCAGTTTGGTGGTCTGTTTCACTAAGGTATTCTTGGCTTTCAGTCAACTAGATGCTCTGATTCTCTCTTTGTATGAATTACGGTGAATGATCCTTTGGTCCAGTATTTATAGGTGATGCTGTGGGTGTTTTTTTCGATGAGTATATTAATGGCAGATGTGATGTTCTAGCTGGAACACTTGAGTGTACATTAATGGAGAATTTCTTTCAGCGCTCGATGTCATGAATGCTTGATGGGACTATCGAGGTCATCGGTCGATGTCGGTTATGAGAATGGTCGATGAAAATGGTCGGTCGATGCAAATGGTCGATGGTGTTATGCCGGTGGGCATGATGTCGGTTGTCGAAATGGTAATTTTTTGTCATAGTTTTCTGCGTGTACGGTATTATTTTGCTTTTTGGATTTTTAGGTTTTTATGGATTTTGGTTTATAGTTATGGTTGTTATAGGATTTTTTTTTGTAGCGTTTTAGTCGGGCTCCATTAATAAGTTTCCGAAATACTATGCCTTGTAATGTCCTTAGTCGGACTGATCCGTTGGTATGTATCTCTTCGACAACGTAGGGTCCAATCCATTATGTATGGAGATTTTTAGGTTTACCTTTTACTCAACTATTGTATAGTAAAGCAAGGTCTCCTACCGACACATGCAATGCCATGCTTTCTGTTGTTGTTTCTGTATTTCTTGATGTTGTATTGCCATTAGTCGGTGTTCTTCGATTTTGCTTAGTTGCAATAGTCGGTCCTTTCTTCCTTGTTCAACATCGACATGTAGGATCTCTGCAATGATAGGTGTCTATTGTCGGAAGTGTAGTGGAACTACTGCTTCTTATCCATAGACTGGTCGAAAAGGAGTTTGGTCAGTTGAACGTTTATATGTTGTTCTGTATGCCCATAATACTACAGGTATTTTCCATCCCAGTTGTCCTTATCAGCATTACATATTTTAGTTAGTCCTCTTGTTAATGTGTTATTAAATGCTTCAATTGCTCCATTCGACTGAGGATGGTATGATCTGCTCCGACGATGGTCGATTTGGAACTAGTTGGTTAGGGTTTTGATAGTTCTATTGATGAAGTGTGTACCCTGGTCGCTAATTAAGGTTAGTGGACATCCAAATCTAGTGATGATATTTTCATAGATAAACTTAGTAGCTATCTCACTAGAACATGTGTTGACTGGTTCAACCTCTTCCCATTTAGTTACATATTCGACTACAGTTATGATGCACCTTGCGCCTGTTCTTTTTGCTGGTATAGGAAATGGTCCTATGAAGTCTATGGCCCAGATTTCAAATGTCAAACTTGGGTTCACTGATATCAAAGGCATTCTTTTTCTAGGCAGGGGTCGACCTAGTCGTTGACATCTCTCACATTGAGTGACAAAATTTTTGCAATCTCTGTGGAGTGTCGGCCACCATAACCCTGACTGTTGGATTTACTTTGTAGTTGTGTCTGCTTAGAAATGTCCTCCTGTAGGTCCATAATGTGCTTCATGCATAATGTTGTCTCGTTCATGTTCTAGTACACACCTTCTGAGGATGCAATCTAATCCCATTTTGTATAAGAATCCATTTATAAGACTGTATGGTGTAGCCTTCATAGTTAAGATCTGATTCTTCTTCGTACTCATTCCTTCTGGTGCATGTCCATCTTCCAAGAACTGGGCTATTTCTTCTAATTCTACTGGGACTACTTCTATTCAAAATAAATGTGCATCAGGTAAGTCATATTTGCCTCCTGTCGGCTCTTCTCCTGTGTCGATTCGGAATAAGTGGTTGGGAATAAGGAAGGTATTAAGGTTGACTTGCCTGGTCTAACAACAACTTCAAATTTGAATTCTTGGAATAATAGTAGCCATCAACAAATCCTTCCATGATGTAGTGGTTTATTGATGAGATACATAAGTTCCTGATGGTCTGTATAGAATATAAATGGGCTAGCTAAAAGATAATGTTGATATTTTTGTAGTGCAAAGACCATTCCTAGTGCTTCTCTTTATGTTGTCAAATAGTTTCTCTCAACCTTGTTTAATTTTCTGCTACTGTAAACTATAGGATAATCCATTCCATCATCTCCTAGTTGAGTTAAGATTGCTCCTATTGCTAAGCCTGATGCATCAATATGAACATGGAATTTGATCGACCAGTTTGGGAACCTTAGGATTGGTGCTTCGACTAGTTTTCTTTTTAATTTTTCGAATGATATATGGAACTCCTCTGTCCAGTTGAATTCTTTATCTTCCATTAATTGTTCTTCAAGTGGATAGGTCATATCTGAATAATATCTTATGAATTTTCTGTAATAGCCTGTGCGGCCAAGTAACATCCTAACTTGTTCTGGGTTTACTGGTGGTTTTAGGTCAAGGATAATTTTGATCTTTGCAAAGTCAACCTTAATACCTTCCTTACAGACAATGTGCCCTAATAATATCCCTATGGGGGTCACAAATATGGATTTATTGATGTTTAGGGAGAGTTGAATTTGTCGACATCTTTCCAACATAAGCCTGAGCCATTTGCAATGATCCTTTAACATGGAGTATATTGTCCAATCATCAAAGTATACTGCCATAGTCTTGTAAATATATTCTTGAAATGTTTTGACAACAATTCTAGAAAATACTACAGGTACATTTTTTAATCTTGCATAACCTTGTAAGCAAAAGAACCAAATTCACACACAAAGGTTGTCTTCTTCTTGTCTTTTTTAGCTATTGGCACTTGGTTATAACCTGAGAATCCATCTGTAAATGATTAGCATTCATGTCCTGCAACCTCATTTAAGATTTCATTTGCATAAGGAGTTGGAAATGGGTCTGTCAGTGTTACTTTATTTAGTTCTCTAAAGTCAACACAAATTCTTATTTTGGTCGGGTCATGTTTCTTATGCTGTACAACCATTGGACTTTCCCATTCTGATTGGTCAATAGGATAGATGATGCCTGCTGCAAGCATGTTATCAATTTCCTTTTTGAGTATCTTTTTGTATTTGTGAGCTAGTTTATATGGCCTTTTCTTCACAGGTCGAACATCAGGTTCAATATCAATCTTCATTTCTCTCATTTTGTGGACTAAGCCTTTGAGGTCTTTATAATCCCTAGAAAATACATCTTGGAACTCTTTTAATAAATTCACTATCTCTGTGGTCTGCTCTTCACTCCAGTAGTCACCAATCTTTACCATTTTTGGTCGATCATCATTTGAGATGTCGAATTCCCTAGTTTTGACTTTAGCATCTAGCCATTCTGGTGCTTTGGCTTCATTGATTGGTCGACTTCCTTCCTTAAATTGTGAGAATGTGGCAGGGAAGTCAATTGCAGTCATTTTGTTGGTATCCAGTTTGTCAGTTGTTTCCACTTTAAGGATTGTACAAATAGGTTTGTTCGTTTCAACATGGTTTGATTTCCATCTAAAGCTTTTCCCTTCTGTGTTTTCATTTTCTAACTGTAGTCTTGTCAACTGTGGTTTTTTCCTCGTTTGTATATTGTTGCATTTCATTGTCTATTGGTTATCTTTTAAGGGTTTGTTTTTGGTCAGTTGTATAAATTCTTTAATCTGTTTTGCCGTTTCGACCAAGTTTTCATTCTGTGGTATAAAGTTGAAATCTTTAATAAAATTTTCCCTGAGTTCATGTAATAAGAATGTTTCACCTCTAGCTTCTTCCATTTTATACCATTTGTTTGGTAAGTCGGTGAGGGTTGATGGGAACAGATGTGGCCATATTCGTTCATCCTTGTATCCAAGTCTTCTCCATTCGCTTTCACATGTCTTAATATGATCTTCTGGGTTCTGTCCTTGAGTGAATATAGGTATCTAAGCCTGTTTGGGTAATTTATTTCCTCCAAACCTTTCAACAAAGTAAGTCGAAGCTATTGTCTAGGTCTGCAGTGTTGTCTGATGGGTATCCCACCATTGAGCAGCTTGTCCTGTAAAAGTTTCTACTAGGATTTGAAATCATCCATGTTCACCAATATTTTTGGAAACTTGTTCTACATGGATGACTGGTGACTCTCTTTCCTTGTATCTTGGTATTTATGTAGTATTTACATTGGTAGGTTGTAAGGTAGGGTATTCCCTAATTTTCTTCTCAAATAGTTTTGGGACAATGGACACTATGAAGCATTGTTGAGTGGGCTTTTTCTGCACTTTTTGAGTAGTCCAACACCCTCTTGCTTGTGTTTTGTAGTTCTCGATGTCCCAATCATATAATTTTGCGTCTGAATTATAACCAACTGAGTCTTGGTTGCCTAAATGAATTTCTCCATAGATATTAGGTTCTGTATAATTTGCATTGTTTTGAATCTAGTAGAGTTGTCGGACGTCAACTTCTTCATCGATAGGTTCAGTCCAAGGTTCTCCTTGAGATGGGTGAATAGGTACAATGACCTTTTGTCCATTTCCTTTTAATTTGATTCTCTCTTTGTCCAGGGATATCGATGCTTTCATATTTCTACCCCAAGGTCAACCTACTAATGCTGGGAAGGAACTAGATCCTTCCTTAGGGTCAATGATTTCAAAGTCGACCTTGGTCGAGATTCCTTTTATAGTTGTGTCAATGTTTTTCCAGACTCCAATAGGTTCAATTAGGCCCTGGTCGGATAGTTTCAAGTATATGCCCGACTCATAGAGTCGAGGTCTGCCCATTTGTTCCCAAGTGTCACGAGTCATGATGTTTACTTGTGATCCAAAGTCAAGCACTACTTGTTGGACATGGTATCCTTCGATTTCCAAGTCGACAAGTGGGTCGGCATCACCTTTATCTTTTTTATTTAAGCTGCAGATGTTCTTTGTTTGTTTTTTGGAGTTATTATGTTTTATTTCATATAGCAAATCGATGAACTGAGATACTGAGTTGTCTTTTTGTACAGGCTGTATTAATTCGTTTATTGTGTTATGTCGATTGTCGTGAGCTTGTTCTTGTCGTGAAAATTATTGGAATACATTGGTTGCTTCTTTGTATGCTTGTTTTTCTTTAAGTGGATTAGGGTAGATATTTTTCTCTTTTATTTTGCTGATTCTTGGGTTATCACTTCCTATTTTTGTTCCTTGTCTAGTTACAATATGCAAATTTTTTGTGTTTATTACATCATTTTTTTGCACACACGACAAGACATTAACATTTTTCTTTGTATTTATTTTGTCCAACATGGTAGGGCAATCCTATAGTGAGTGATCCCCTACTCCACAATGAGTACAAAATTTGAGGTCAGTTCTATCTTTATATGGACATTCTGCATACCGATGCCCCTCCTTATAACATGTAAAGCATTGGATGGGTTGATGTGGTCGGTTGTCGCGATTCCCAGGGAATCGACCTCGTCTTCTGTAGCCTCCACGTTGATTGTCGTACTGGCGCTCGTATCTCCGACCTTCATATCTCTGACTGTTATGATCATTTGGTAAGTTGTTTTGCTCATTATTTTGTGCCACTGCATTGGTTTGGTAGACTCCATGATAATTATGTCGGTTCTTCAGGTTCAAATGGCAGTCGGCTGTGTTATGATTTTTAGTTTCACATATTGCACACCAAGATTCCTTGGCGTTCTTCATGTTGAACAAGAAATATTTTGTCGAGTGGTCCCCATGCTCCTGGAAAATGTCACAAAAACATTTTGTCTGTATGAATCGAATGTCCTGTCGGCTATATTCCTGTTGAAAGTTGTCTTTGGAATGTCCAGCCGTCAAGCACTTTGTGCACCAGATATCCTGATTTTTGAGGTTTAACTCCTTTAAAGAATTCTGCACACTCTCTAGATGTTCTTCTAATCTGTGATCAGTGGAGTATGCTGGGATGTCCTCATCCATTTCCACTTGGAGAGATTTTGTAAGTGCATCTTTGTAAGATTTGAATGTTTCCATACTGATGTGTCGGTGGACTTTCTGAGATAAACTTGCAAGAAACCACTAGCTCAGAAGGTCTTTCCATTGCTTATCATAGTCACAGACAGTTTCTCCTAGCTTCTGTGATGTTGTTTTTAGTTTTTTTCGCTACCAGGTGTTTTGCATCTGGAGTTTTGAAAAATGATAGAAATTGCGCTTTGATCTTAGCTTTGGTTGCTTTAGGTTGTCTTTCAGAAAATGTCATATACCAAGTCAATTCCTTTTTCCTTAAGGCACCAGTGAACTGTGCCATCTGTCTGTCTTCGTCGGTAACTTTGTTATCCTCCAAAGTCGACTGCAGATGAACCAATGTCATCTGGGGTCCTCATCCCTCTCACATAGAGGAATGTATGCTGACTTGTGACCCATGTTGGAATTACTGTCACTACTCTCAGGAGGTGGTGGTGGTGGAGGTGGGGGTGGGGGTGGTGGGGTTATTGGTTTATTCATCTCTGTGGGACTATGGTCAACGAAACTTTCGTTCCCATTGGTTGTTGATTCTTCTTTAACGGGCAGTCTGTTGATGTCGACTTCTTCTATCGATGGCCCACTGCAACTATATGTCCATAGTTCTTAATATTCTATGTCTTCCAAAGCTGCATTTGGTAGGGAGGGTGCTCCTTCATGTGTCGGTAAGAGTAAGTGGATACTTCGGTTGGAGGGTACAGCTTGAAAGGTACCTGATTCCCTTCCTCTAGTTGACAGATAATGAGGTGTCATCCAGTGTATGTCTCGTCATCTAGTCGACTCCATATACCAAAGTTGCCAGCTCATAGTTGGAGGTCGTCTTCAACAATAGTTTGTATCCAGTTACGCAAATTCAATGGAGAGAGGGTTGTTCCTTCATGGGGAGCTCTTAATTGGAGAGCTTCTAGCTGCTCTATCCACAATTCTTCCTCCATAGGGGACGCCTCTTCTTCCACGCCTTCATCATGTCGATCATGACCCAACTATGGAAGATTCCCTTCCTAGTCGATTGACCTAGGACTCCTTCCTCTATGCAGTGCTAAGGCTCTTTCTCTTCTTGCTTCCCTCCTTTGTTGTCTCTCTCCCCTCTCTATTTTCTGAATGTCCGACATACCATTGTGTGATACTATTCTCTTGATTTTCCTTTTGGTCGACTTCTCATTACTGGTGAATGGTATCTGCTTCTATTTGACTAGAATCCACTCTACTTTATCTCAACATATGACCAGCTACCCCCCCATAGCCTACCTGATGCTTTTAGAAAGCCCGGATAGTTCGGTCTACTTGCTTAGGAAGTATTCCCACTCCCTTTCTACAATGAATTTTTCCCACCTCTTTTGCTTTTTTTCCCAGTTAGAGTTTGATGGAAGTTTGTGAAGTGATGGATGAGGTTCGACAATATGACCTACTCCCTTCTCGATCAAGAATTTGAACAGCAAGGTCGGTAAGGAGCACAGAAATTGCTTGGTGAGGTTTGTGTAAAATTTCTCCTTGACGGTTTCCACCAAAGTTCTATCTTCTACTGCTTGCTCTTCACAGAAGTCATCGATGATTTTCTCAAACCACTCCGACAAGTTTGTTCTACCTCCTCAGATAAGTTTTTCCAACAACTGTTGGTCATTAGTCCCTTCTGGCTTTTTCATCCCGGAGTTTCTTCAGAAGTTGGGGCACTGATTCTACAAACTTCTCATGTGTTTCTGTAAAGAATCTTTCTTTTTCCTGTGTGATTGTTAATATGTTCATTCATGCATAATTCTGCAAATAATTTGCAACTTTACATTCCCACAAGTCCTTAATCTCCTGCTCTGAGATCATCTGTTTGCATACATTTTAGACATGTACTACCGGCAACGGAACCAATGTTGTAATCTCATAGATCACATAAGGTTAAAAAGAATACATACTAAAAGATACATTTATATAACAGATATAAGAGAAAAGAACAAGTAGGTTAATTAACATATTATATTACATGAATGAGTCCATACAACACAGAGAACTGAACTAAGTTCTCATTTGGATCAACAGCCTAATATATATGATTACAAAACAGTTACAAAATAACTACCTATCGGTTCGGTGAACCGACACGACCTTAGGTGGCCGACCTAATCTCTAGTTTAGTCAGCCAACCGACTTGGTCGGCTAATCGACTAAGTCGGCTGATCGACTAAGTCGACTGATCAACTAAGTCGGCTATCGTTTATGTCGACTTATTGACTTGCTCCTCCTACAACATCCATGGGAATCGATGTCGCGACCTCTATTGGAAACAAGGTTTTAATGCAAAATAATGAAATGTAATTTGATAACTAAACAAGCTGGGCTTGCACGCCACATGATTCGATTCCCACTATTGTTTACAATAAATGGATTTATGTTATGATGTTGAATTATGTAACTTGATTTATGGCTATGTATAGATGGATATTATATGGGATTTTTAAAGATATAATGCATGTGATTTATGGTATTTTAATTTAGACGTTAAGAATGTAGATTTTATGGTAGAGTCTTCATAAGGACCACATGGATGGTCACGATATCCCTCTGATTAAATTTAATGTTTAATTCAACTATCTAAAGTACTTTGGTTTTTAAATGATTATATGAAGCCATTAGAGGAAATTTCAACTCAAAATGGGCCTTTTAACTCTTATTTAAATTCCATGTCATCATGTGTTAGCCAATGAAATTGCTTTAAATTTGAAATACCGTATAGGTCTTAAACACTTTTTTAGTATAAATTTGGGGATAGTTATCATGAAAAAGAGACTTTTTTTTGTTTGTATTTTCGATATATATCCCTGTGTTTTTACTCAAATTTAGATCGGGAGAGTTCATTGGATGCAGAATTAAATTCTGCATCCAACGAGTACCCACATGACATAGTTTTGACGGACCTCACTACCTCAAAAATAAGAAATACCTTAAAAATGTGATGATGATGTCATCATCACATTTTTTTCAGGTATTTCTTGTTTTTGGGGTAGCGGGTTCTGTCAAAAGTATGTCGAGTGGGTACTCATTGGATGTGGAATTTAATTCTACATCCATTGAGATCTCCTGATCGAACTTTGAGTAGAAACACAGGGAGATATGTCGAAAATACAAACAAAAAGTAGTTTTTTTTTCTTTTCTTCCTCCAAAATTAATAAATATTATTTTATTATTTGAACTATTATTTTATTAATTTTTTTAGGAGGCCCATTTTGAGTTGAAATTTCCTCTAATGAGACCTTGGAAGGTCTTTATTAATTTGTTTTAGCTTGGTTTTTAGATGGAATCTGTCCTTAGTAGATTTGATTTAAAATATAAACATGTATAGCTTAGCATAAATAATATTTTAATTAATTATTATTGAACTAGTTTATTTAAAATTCTAGGGTAAGCCTCTGCTGACAAATGAAATATGTCAACAGAGTATTAAATACAGAGAAAACAGTATAAACATAATACTAAGATCAACACATGTTTAATACAGTAACATCTATGAAGGATACCACCCTGAACATAAACAACACATAATAAAACTTCTCCTGCATAAGATTAGTAAATTGTAATTACAAACCCTAGCAGTTTGTTAATCATAAAACTTAACCCTAAGGATTAGAAATTACATTGCATCCATTACTTAATATAAACAGTAATGAATCTTTAGGAAATAAAATAGAATAGGCTTTCTAGGGTTTCATACCTGAATTTGAAGCTTTGTCAATGGTTGTACCTGCACACTTAAATAACTAGCATTAACAATTCAATGCAGATATGACCTCTGTTTGATTACCAAATCACTTGGGAACTACGACATTCCACCAAACCATGACTCGGAACCATTCCTGGTTTAAATCTAGATCCCCTAGAGCTGGACTCCAACATGCAAGTAGCTTCGAGCTCCTAAGGTAGGGTTTCCTATCCGGTAATTAGTTCTGAATCAATCCTCCTTCAGTTTTCAGGAGCAGTTCTCCAAGAAAACAGTTGAGAGCCAAAAACAGGCAGAATAATAATTCTCCAAGGGAAAAATCAGAACTCCAAGCCTTTGCTTGGCTTGAGTCTTTATAGGCAGACTTTTCAGTTAAAGGGGCAGTTAAACCAAGAAATCCTTGATTTCTTGATTTAACCCTTTTTAATTTACTCGGGTAATTTTCAATTCTTAACCTAGGAACTTTTAACTAGTTCCTAGTTAGTCTTTCATAGTTATTTCACTATTTATTAATATTTTAATAATAAATAATAATTGGTGGAGCTTGTCTTCTTTCTTTATTCAATTATATAATAAATCATAATTAATTCTTTATACATACTATGTATAAAATACATAGTATTAAAATACTATGTTAGCATTTGTCTTCGGGCATCATGTATCATGATCCTTAGACATAACGACACTTCCAGCTTATGAAGGTCAAGTAGATAGATGGAGTAGGTTTACTAGGCTAAGAATCTCTAAACATCCTTGCATGTTGGATTTCCCTTGTATAACATGGTAGCTCTTCAGTACTTTGATGAGAATACAGAATTCAAAATTTCATTTAATCATGTATAAATAAGTATGATGATGATCAATATTTTTCTTGAGCCATTTTCGCTCTGAAGTTATTAAATTCTTTTCAGCAACCCCTAGCACTTACCAGAGCCCATACTCAATGCCTATAGTAGGGACTTACAAACATAGTGCAATTCCAAAGCTTTTGCTCAACACTAAATGCTAGGATGTACTTGTACGATACACCTAGGGATACAATGGCTAAGGATCCGATGCTCCGGAGGTTATGCTCAACATCAACATGGAATTCTCCAGAGCTTATGCCCAACATTTCCAATTATATTTTCATGTGTTTCAGAGCTTTTTGCTCAACACAAATGTAAGTACTCATGTGCTCTAGAGCCTCTTGCTCAACACAAATCATCTCATTGATCTTGTGCTTTAGGGTCCATGCCCAAAACAAAACATTTCATCAATCATGTGCTTTAGGGTCCATGCCCAACACAAAACATATATATACATATATATCATCAACAATTGGCTTACACCCAATATACAAAACAAATCATCATGTTCATATGCAGTGGGGTCTTTAACCCAATATAAAAATAAAACATCAATATAATCATCATGATCAATAGGCTCATGCCTATAAATGGTAGGTATGAAATTCGGTATATTACATCATGTGTTATTCTTGATTAATTTTTTAAATTGTCTAATATTTACAATTTTTGAAGTTGCAGGAACCCCACTTAGAACGTGATGCTGGAGACATTGATCTCAGCGAAATACTCTAAGGTGGAATTTATGATTACTTGAAGAATGTAAGTACATAGTTAATGACTGAATCTTGTTCGAATTATTTAAATTTCTTATTATATAACACTCCTTTATAGATTACTAATATTTATAATTTTTAAACTTGCAGATGCTATCAACATCTAAAGAGGGGCAAGAAAATGATGGAAGTTGTCACTCCCATGGGGGAGATATGTCCCAAGAAGGGGTAAGTATATTACAACATGTTAGTTTTTCAGTACATATTATTCCATCCATTCAAATCCATATCTAACTATTGTAACACTTTATGACTGCATACATCATCGCAAATCCCTACACCACCTCTTTGGTTTGGATCTCCCCGTAGTCAAAATGTAGATAAGGGGGATGTTTACATCAAATGACCTTCTTCCTTGAAAATAGTGTGTGTGCATGAGGATCAACCTACTCATCCCACGGTAATTTACACACTTCCAATGGCAGTTGCTGGTTAGCTTTGAATTCACTTCACAACTAGTTTTTCTTAATTTTATTTTCACATGTTTACAACATCAGGATGTAGAGTCATCTATGCTAGAACTTAGTGGGGTTGTAGATGCCACGGTCAATGCTGCATCTCCAATAGGGATAAGTCACACTAAGGTACATCTACTTGAATATTTGTAATTGTACAATTCATTTGTATTGTTTATAGACATGCACAATGTATAAATATTTTATCATTTGGTGAATGTAGCCACACGCTGGTCCATTAGTGCACGCAACTAAGGTTGATGTTCAACCTACGGATCCTCTTACTACTGAAGAGTCCCAGCCTCTTCCCCTAGAAATGTTTTTTTCGGTGAGATGATCTTTTTTTACATAATTGATTAGTACTTTCTCATTCATGTACATGTTGTTAATTCTTGAGATAATTGACATTTTTTTTTATTCGTTGAGAAGCATTGTATAGAGACTCTCTGAAAGGAGGAGGACACCAGAGGCACATATACCACCAAAGGATGCAGTGATTCTTTGTTTTATGTACAATTGAGTCATATTTTAAATTTTCAAACTTTGTTATTGCTGGACAGTACTAGTTCAGTTACCTGATCAAGAAATATTGTCATTGATTTGCAGCTGCCAGAGATGCATAGTGCTCATCGAAAGAGGAAACAAGCATCAGGGTCCAGGAAAAACAATAGAAAGTTAGATTTTGGATGTGTTATTCCAGGACAAATTTGTATGTTTATGTACAATCTGGAGTTAGAGTATAGGGCCACAGTCCAGAACAAATGTACTTTTGTTTGCATATGTACATCAAAGATGTTTTTGATACATGTACATTGACAGGCCATAGATGGGCCTTTTTGTATTATAACTTTCAGGATATAAAAAATATTTCATATCAAGGCTCTTGAGATCTTCATGGTTCAGTCCTTTAAGTGTGATTATACACATGTGGCCAATAATGTTTCTATGTGTAATGTTCCCAATTTTTTTTATAGATTTTACAATTGCATGGAGATATCAGTTATAAATTTGAGAACAATGCACAATTATAATATTACGTAATGATAAAAATGTACATTTCAATTGTTTTTTTACCATTATCCAATTTCATATACAATGTTATATTAACAATGTAAAATTTTATTCACAAATATGGAACATAGCTAATACACATAAGAACCCAACACAACTAAGCAACTAATCCAACTAGGTTGAATACAAAAGCACCTTACCCACATCACAACCTAACAAACTTTTAAAGGATGCACGAAGTTGACACACCTAAGTGATGCACCTGTGTGGTCAACATAAATAAAATTAGTGTTTGGCATGATGTCTTTCATCTAACTAATACATGGGATTCACATAAAACCTAAAAGTATCAGAGTATTATAAGGTTGATTCAAAATAATGGCTATGACTATATGCTGCGCATTATGTATATCTTGCACATTATTTTATCATTTTGTTAATGTACATGGAATTTTATGAATGGCCTCGAGGAACAACTTTGGAAGAGATGAAAATTATGTGTGATTTTATTATAGTTTAAATTGAGTAGAGAAGTACTATTTTGAATCTTGTTTTATAAATTTTTGTTTATGGAGTATTATTCGAAACATTCGTAGTGTGAAGATATATATATTTTGTAATAATGGCGTAATAGGCTGGCCACTTTTTTTAAACATAAGCATGTTCCATTACATGGTTACAGACGTAATGGCATTGTCTCCTTTTGCATTTCATCTTACAAATGCTCACATCTCTTGGATGACCAAGCTAAATTAATATGGGAAACAAACTTCTTTCTAATTTCTAGTCTCACGAATGATATTCAAGATCCTAAGATCAATTCACCTCCACATAGATATTGACAACTCCTTTCACCTTGATTAAAACAAAAGCAAAGATTATTTCTTGCTTGATAATGACGGGAAATAATTCAAGTTAAACACCTCACAACAAGTAACTGAATTATCAATAGCTACATATGGAATAATAGTTTTCAACAAGTATTTTTGCAAGAGGGAAGATCTACAATCACCTTCAAGTTGACCTCTATGTGCAAAACTTTCACATTAATTTACTGAGCAAAACCCTAGTTTCCAAAATTGACAAAAAAATGATCCCTTTTCCAAGGACCCAGAGTAGAGGGCCACCCTAACACTATCCTAATGTCTTGAATCCAACGGAGTCGACGGTTCGTCGATCCAAGAATAGACTATCATTTTATCGCACATTGAATCTCACCTCCTACAGGCTTTCACGGACACCTGCTGAATCCCTACCCGGGTCATAGAATGGAAACGCGCATCAAAAAGGGATTTTGGTGGCTTAGGAAAGTGTGTTTAGGTAGGTTACATGTGGGAACACTAGCCACACATTCACGGTTGGGGAATTTGCAAAGCTGACCCCTATGTGCAAAAATTAGACATTCACTTACTGAGCAAAACCCTAGTTTCCAAAATTGACTGAAAAAATGATCCCTTGTCCATGGACCCAGAGGAGAGGGATTCCCCTAGCACTATCCCAATTTCTTGAATCTAGCATAGTTGAGGGCTTTCCAATCCGAGCAACGACCATCATTTTATCACACGTTGAATCCCACCTCCTACAGGCTTTCACGGACACCTGTTGAATCCCTACTCGGGGCATAGAATGTAAACCATGCATCAAAATGGGATTTTGGTAGGTCATGCAAGATTTCTTAGGAATTTTCCATGTGGGAACACTAGCCACACATTCACAATTGAGGAATATGTGAAGTTGACCCCCATGTACAAAAAATTGACATTCCCTTACTGAGCAAAACCCTAGTTTCCAAAATTGACCAAAAAATGATCCCTTGTCCATGGAACTAGATTAGAGGGCCTCCCATATCATTATCTCAATGTACTAAATCTAACAGAGCCGATGGTTCGTCGATCCGAGCAACGGCCATCATTCTATTGCACGTTGAATCCCACCTCCTACAGGCTTTGAGGGACACCTGTTGAATCCCTACCCGGGGCATAGAATGGAAACCATGCATAAAAAAGGGCTTTCAGTGGGTCATGAAATATTTTTTAGGTAGGTTCTATGTTGGAATGCTAGCCACATGGTCACGGTCGAGGAATTTGCAAAGCTGACCCCTATGTGCAAAAATTGGACATTCACTTACTGAGCAAAACCCTAGTTTCCAAAATTGACTGAAAAAATGATCCCTTGTCCATGAACCCAGAGTATAGGGACAACCCTAGAACTATATTGATGTTGTGAATCTAATGGATTCGACAGATTGTCGATCCGAGCAATGATCATCATTTTATCGCACGTTGAATCACACCTCCTACAGGCTTTCACGGACACTTGTTGAATCCCTACTTGGGGCATAGAATGGAAACCACGCATCAAAAGAAAATTTTGGTAGGTCATGCAAGTGTGTTTAGGCATGTTCCATGTGGGAACACCAGCCACACATTCACGGTCAAGCAATATGTGAAGTTGACCCCCATGTGCAAAAATTTGACATTCCCTTAGTGAGCAAAACCCTAGTTTCCAAAATTGAGAAAACAAATGATCCCTTGTCCATGGACCTAGAGTAGAGGGCCATCCCTAGAACTATCCTAATGTCCTGAATCCAATGGATTTGATAGTTTGTCACTCCAACCAACGAACATCATTTTATCGCACGTTGAGTCCCACCTCCTATAGGCTTTCAAGGACACTTGTTGAATCCCTAACTGGGGCATAGAATGGAAACTATACATAAAAATGAGATTCTGGTGGTTCATGCAAGCGTGTTTAGGTAGGTTCCATGTGGCAATGCTGGCCACACATTCTTGGTCACACAATATGTGAACTTGACCCCCATGTGAAAAAATTTGGCATTCCCTTACTGAGCAAACTATGGTTTCTATGGTTTAGAATGCGAAATATGGTTTACAGTGAAAACTTGAGTTAATAGGATTAGCTATATGGTTTGTAATATAGGATTAGAAATGGTTATTAGGCTAGGATTACCGCTCCTCAATGTCATGTCTCCCATGGAGAAACAAATTATCATAGTCAAGGAGATAATTACCGGATTCAAGGAGATGTCCTTATAGGATCAACTTCGAGATTCAAGGAAACTAAAATAAACATATCCCAGATAGAGTGGTATATACTGGTCTTGGGTTATAAGGCACGAGTCAAGTGCAAGTTATTAAGCTGTAGAAATATATTGAATTTATCAATCTATCAAGCGCTCAATCTATCAAAATGTAAATAATCAATGAGACTATGAAACCAAAATATCTGAGTACCACATACCTGACTACCTACATGTGGTCATTCGACTATACCATCAGGATCACCTCTAATAGAAATGGTATCCTTTAGCCTCTAGTGCTCGGAGTAAAATAACAAGTATCGTGACTTTGATGAGTTCTTGTTTGGCATTGTTTGCAGCTGGAGGTTTGTACCAATAACTAAGTTTGTATAATGGTATACAATTTGACCTGGTCTATAATCTTCAAATACATAACCTTTTTTATTTCGCACGTGGACAACCTGTGTCAAATATTCTCCTTTGATAACCATCGACCCAATTGGAAAATCATCGCCCTCAGAGTCGCTTAATGAGACAATGAGGGTCTCCTTCCCATCCAAGCAATGTGCTAGCCAGTAGTGAGTGTGACATTCATTGTCTCTCAGGGAAACCATCACATATATGTGCCCTGCATAAAATAAAGTGTATACCTAGGAGTCAACTAACTAAACACAACTAGTCGTCAAACATTTCAAATTTATCAACATAATAGTCGAACCTGGTTGTATAAGATTTGAAATGTGGTCATAGTCTTGTGAAATACATGAATGGCCCTCCTCCAACTAGGATAATTCTGCAATTATTTATCAACCAATGGGGAGTGATACACGATCCCAACTTTCAACCCAATTTGTGGATTCACAGTTGTCCCATTCACCACTGCTACATGGATAACAAAAAAGAGAGTTTCCTTGTCCATGTTTCAACTATAGCATTGTCCGACGTCCTAATTGGATGGAATGCACGAGTTACTTAGATGTTATTGCACTCATATAGGTGTGATTGATCTACATGAACCACCTCCAAAAATATCTATGTACATGTCCTTTTTGAGATGATTGGTCTTCTTTCCTTCCAGCTCCCTTCCCTATCACTAAAGAACACCATGCAATAATGGTATTTGCATCTTGGATGAGCAAAATAGTTGTGAATTTCATCTCTTTCCTACGTAATACAGTCTTGATGCATGCACTTGCTCCATTGTAATGTCCCCAAAAATTGAAAAAAAAAATATTAGGCTAGTAAAAACTACCTATGCAGGACATTATTGAACTTGCGGAATATAACGTACACTAAGTGTACAACTGTTTCATCGTAATCTATTATTACATTCTACTTTCTTACTTACAATTACGATTATTAATGTGTTTTACATTATGGTGTCGTAATGCTGATTACTAAGTTGTTCTTATATTTATATATTGCTGTGTATATGTAGTTACTTTGATTATGTACTTCTTTAATTTCTGCATGTGTTTAATTATTATTTACATGGTTCTAACTTAACTTTGTTCTTGGAACCAAAGTGGGTGGAGTGGCGAGACTAGTTCTCCCATGTAACCACCTGAGAGGTAAGGTTTCTACTTGTCTAGCAGCTTACTTAGTTCTGTTGAACTAAAGCACAACTCCCATTTTATGTACAGATTATACTTAGTGACATAAAACTTGTTACGGGAAAACTGAACTCTTGATCACTCGTACTTATGCTCGCAGCTAGTGACACTTATTGATTGTTTATTATTGTTCTTTAAAGACTTATAGTATTGACAAGTTCAGCACCACCCTATCATTACATGACACGAACTCGGTAATTTAATGGCACTTAATATTCTTGGTGTAATTTCTATTAATTGTTAATACCCTATCCTATTTGTTTTACATGTTTATTTTATGATAAGTAATTAACTTATACTTTTGTTTTTGTTTTTACAAGTTCAAGTATTCCTGTGTTAAAAACCCAGCTTGGATTCATACTTAAACACATAACATGGCATATTGCATATGCCATGGTCTTAGGCTTAGAGCCCAAAGAGTTTGATGAACCTAGCTTATGGTATAAAGCCTATTGTAAGGGATATATATAAATCTTGTGATTTTCATTGACTTTAGGGGTGGCGAATATATGATAAAGTTTATATCCTCATAAAATATCATAGACCTGGTATAAATCTTGGGTGGAGAATATATGTATAACATAGTTTTAAACTTATCCGCAAGGGGTTTAAGACTTGCAAAGAAAACATGGAGGCATTCGAAATTGATAATGCATAAAACTATAGAGATGTGGGTTTTTGAGTTTGACAGTGACCAACAAACTGGCGCCATTAATGAGCATTGGGGTGTGTGGAAACCCAAGCTTAGGGCTTGGCTTATGATGGTTTGGTCATTTCGCTGGTAAGATGTTTTCTCTCGGCTCTGGTGTGGATGGAGGAGGGCGACCTCGCTGGTCTCGATAGGAAGGTAAGATGTGGGTTTGTTTTTCTTAGTTCCTATTTTCTGTAGCTTGTAACACCATATATTTCTCCTCATTGTGCTCTTTTCCTATCACAGGGTTATAGAGCTGGTGAGGAATATGTTTGGTTCACAGCTTGCAAACAAGTCGTGGGAAAGCATTACTCTTACGGTAATCTTGCTAGCAATGTCGTTACCTATCCCTCTTGGCTTTAGAGCTGGGTTTTGGAATTTGTCATGGTTGGTGTTTAATGGAGTCTGGCTCCATTAGAACTCTATTATTCTATGCAATGAAATAATTGGGATTTAAGTTGTGGGGTTTCGTTGGCTTTCGGGTCTTATTTTGTAAAGACGTGGGTTTGTAAATAATATGGTTTAGGCCGTGAAGTGAAACATGGTGCCTTGGCAGGTTCTATCTATAATTTTATAAATTGTATTTTGTTTTTTGTTATGACTCATGGAAACACCATTGCTTGCAATGGTGCAATTTCCACAGGTGACGACTGTGTAAATTTGTTACGAAATTATGAATACTATGTGTGTAAAATAGTCATGCGTTGATGTTCATTATGATGTTGCACTTCAATGTTTGATTTTTATTTATAAGGAAAATTCCTTTGTCGATTGTAATGGTTAAGTGGATGACTAAACAGTCAGCTTGATGGCTTTTGGGGTCATGTCGTGAATGGCATTGGTTCCCACCATTGTGGCTGCGATAAAGAATAGAGATACAATTGGGGTTTGGAAACGTATGGCATACTATTTGTTTAATTTATCGCAGGGTTTATAATTCTACAGAGCATTTAATTCTTTTAATAAAGAATACCGATGCCATATATTATAACGTGTAATTTTTATAAGGGTCTTACGACCTCTGTGTTGAAAGATTAGTTTTATATGTAGCGTGCATGCCGACTGTGTATAGCATGGCTCTGTGTAATATAAAAATACCTCAAAGGATTCGATCTAGGGTCATTACTTATGATGAGGTTTATGAATGGATTACTATGAATAAATGTTATTATCATTGCTTATGTAATGAGCATCGTGTTTTATGTATGAGAAAAAGCATTGGGTGTCTACAAGATTCGTTCCTATGACCTGGGTACAAATGCTTGGTTAATATACAATTTTTGTGTTTCAAATAATAATGTGGTTTAATTTTGGGCCTTGCGACTTATGGGAGCAATTCTTGTTATGTGTATTATAACGTTTTAAATGGCATGGTTTATAATGTATGCAATCACTTCTTAAGGTTTTGATAATAATATTACTGTTTATAATTAATATGGATATTTATATATCATGGCCCATTCAGGGTCTCAATTTACTTGGTATGTTAATTAATTTTAAGGTAATGTTTAATTAATAGAAAGGATTTGGTTAATGACAGAAAGTTTATTTGTACAGACCTTGAAAGGTCTTCGTTGCTTCTTATCATAGATTTAGTATGGGCTTATTCATAATTTGTTTTTAGTCGTAATTAATGTGTTGGTAGCTTGGATTTATATTTATATTTTATAAATGTTAATATATATATATATATATATATATATATATATATATATATATTTACCAATAGTATACTCGTTAGTTTATTGTTNATGCTAAACTAGGTTTTAAATAAAGCCTCAGGTCTACACTAGTATTTATTTAAACATGGCTCTGCTCACAAGTGAAACCTGTCAGTAGAGTATGTAGACCAAAGAACAACTATGTAAATAAATCTGAATAAAACCTAGTTTGTAGAAATCATATGTTTAAACAGTAAATATAATAAAGAAGTAAAACTAAGGGCATAACCCTTGATGGATATTTATACATGAATTAAGTTTGCAGAAGTGAACTAGATGAACAAACCCTAGTTAAATCTATTACAGGAAATAAGTTACAGCCTAGGATTATAATTTAAAATGTAAACCCTAGAGGTTTTAAAGAGAAAACAAACACTTAGGTTTAAAATCTACAATGTAAACATTTGCATAATATGACCAACACTTATTCTAGAAAAAGGGAATGGATAGTCTAGGACTTCATACATGTAAATTTGAAACTCTTTTAATGGTTGAAACCTGCACACTCAAATACCCACCATTAACAATCATACGCAGATACGACCTCTGTATTTGATGAACGAATCACTTGGGAACTACCACGTTCCACCCAAACATGACCTAGAACCATTCCTAGTTTCAATTCGGATCCCTCCAAGTTGGTTCCAACATGCAAGTAGCTTAGATCTCCTAAGGTAGGGTTTCCCTAACATGTATATTAGGTATGGATCGGTTCTCCTTTTTACTTGCAGGAAATTGTCCTCCAAGAATTTACTTGAGGGATAAAGCAGGGAGAATAATGACTCCAAAAGATAGATCAGCACCCCAAGCCTTTCCTTTGCTTGAGACTTTATAGATAGACTTTTCAATCAAAGGGGTAGTTAAATCAAGAAATGCTTCATTTCTTGATTCAACCCTTTTTTTATTTATTTTAGTACTTTTAATATTTTAACTTAGGACCTTTTAGCTATTTCCTAATTTGACCTTTATAGGTATTATACTATTTAATTTTTATCTTAGTAATAATAGTAATAGATGTAACTTTTCCTTCTTTCTCATGTTATTAATATTATTACTATATTTAATCTTTATACATACCATGTATAAAATACATAATGATATAAAATTTGTTAAAATTTGTCTTGGGGCATCACATATTGTGATCCTTAGAATTACGACACTTTATTCATTAAGGTCATCAGGTAGATGGTTAGGTCTACTAGGCTAGGAAAATCTAAACATCCTTGCATGTTGGATTCCCTCGTATAATGTGGTAGTTCTTCAGTACTTGATGAGAATACAAAAATTCAAAATTTCATTTAATCACTTATAAATAAGCCTGACAAGATCAATATTTTTCTTGGGTCATTTTCACTCGAGCATCATTAACTATTTTCAGTAACTCCTAGCGATTTACCAGATCTCATATTCAGTAACTCCTAGGTCTTTACCAGAGCTCATACTCAACACTAAAAATAGGGAGTTACAAACTTAGTGCTATTCCATAGCTCTTTGCTCAACACTAAATCTAGAATGTACTTGTATGATACACCTAGGGATACAATGGCCAAGGATCCAATGTTCCAGAGCTTATGCTCAACATCATTATGGAAGGATCCAGGGCTTATGCCCAACATTTCCAATTTATCTTTTCATGTGTTCCAAAGCTTCATGCTCAAAACAATATATAATACCCATGTGCTTCAGAACTTCTTGATCAACACAACATCAATTACTCATGTGCTCTAGAGCTTCTCGCTCAACACAAAAACCAATTACTCATGTGCTCTAGAGCTCCTCGCTCAACAGAAAACATCTCATCAATCATGTGCTTCAGGGTCCCCGCCAAACACAATCAAGCATATATATATATATATCATCAACAATTGGATTACACCCAATATGTAAAACAAATCATGATGTTCATATGCAGTGGGGTCTTCGATCCAATATATCAAAATAAAAAATCAAGATAACATCATAACCAATAGGCTGATGCCTGTAAGTGTTAGGTCCAAAATTTTGGATATTACAACCCTCCTCGCTTAGAAAAACACTGTACCTGGTGTTCTAGGGACTCGGAATGACATCATGAAACAAGGAAGGGTACGCCTTTCTCATGGTGGCTTCATTTTCCCAAGTAGCCTCATCGGATTCGAAGGTCTTCCATCGCAATTTCAACTGGAATACGGTGTGCTTCCTGAGTTGCACCTCTCTCTTGTCCAATATATAAATAGGTTCATGGGAAAACTCCCCTTTAGGTTCCATTTGTAATAGGGACTAATCAACTACATGTTTAGTATCATAAACATATTTCTTCAATAATGATGCATGCAAAACATTATTGACTCTTATGTGTGTGGGTAAATCTAGGTTCACTTGGACCTTTTTAACCAACTGTTCCAAGTCCATTAATAAATCAGGCCCTAACATGAGCCGATCCACTGGGCTATCCCAAGTAACCGGTGTTCTACACTTTCGTCCATAGAGTACCTCAAAGGGGCTCATCTTGGCAGAATTTTGGTAACTGTTGTTATATGCAAACTCTTCAAGATGCAGTTAGTCTTCTCATTTAGTGTGGTTGTTCATGACATACATCCTAAGCATGTCCTCAACAATCTAGTGTACTATTTGTATATGCTCATTTGTCTGCATGTGATAAGCAGTGCTAAAGTTCAACTGCAATTTTATTCCAGAGAATAAAGATCTCCAAATTTTTTCAGTAAACTTAGCATCTTGATCTGAGATGATTTCCTTGGGTATCCTGTGTAATCTAAATATCTCCTTCAAGAAGATATCGGCAATGTTCACTACCTTGCAAGTAGACTTCACAGGAATGAAATGTGCTGGTTTTGACAATTTGTTAATAACTACAAAGATAGAATCATTTTGATTCTTATTTTTCGGTAGACCGGTGATAAAATCCATACTAATGACCTCCCACTTCCATTCTAGAATGGGTAATGGCTGCAACAATCCCGAAGGATGTTGATGCTTAGTGTTGACCAGCTGACATTTTGCGATAAGCATCGCAATGTCGGCCTTTAACTTAGGCCAGAAAAAGTGTCTCTTAATGGCAGATATAATCTTTTGATATCATGGGTGCCTCGAGTAGGGTGCAGGATGAAATTCCCTGAGGATGTTGGACCGAATGTCCCCTCCATCTAGATTGTACAATCTCTCCTTGGACCATAGTAGTCTTGATTCGTCTACCTTGTACTCTTTTTGTTGTTGAAACAACCTATCCTCTTGGAATTTCTTGAGGATTTCTACATAGAAAAGGTAAACTATGTTGGCCGTTCTAATCCTCCCATGCAAATCTACATTGGTTTGACTTAAATTCACCTCATATATCATATGAGTTCATCGGATCAAAGCATCGGCAAGCTTGTTCTCTTTGCCCTTAATATGCTTTAGCTTGAAATGGTACTCGCTAAGGAAACCCAACCATCTGGCTTGCCTTGAATTCAAATCCGGTTGATCGAATACATACTTCAGACTCATATTGTCTATCTTCAGAAGGAGCCTCCTTCCCATGAGGTAGTGCCTCCACATTTTCAAAGTGTGGATGATGGCCCCTAACTCAAGATCATGCGTGGGGTAGTTCTGCTCATGCTCTTTTAACTTTCATGATTCATAACAGATCGCGTGATCATTCTGTAAGAGGATTACTCCAAGTCCTTCTTTGCTTTCATCCGTGCAAACAAAAAAATCCCCATTGGGATCCACAATTCGTAGTATCAGTGCTGTCATCAAAAGATGCTTAAGCTTTTGAAAAATTTCCTCTCACTTGGTCATCCATAAGAACTTATTTTCTTTCTTTTGCAAAGAGGTCATGGGACAAGTGATTCTCGAGAAGTTCTCAATGAACTTTCGATAATATCCAGATAATCCCAAAAAGGACCTAATGTCGGTGACACTAGTAGGAGTAGGAAAATCCTTTATGGCTCTAATCTTTTTTGGGTCCACAACTATCCCTCTCTCGGAGATAATGTGACCTAAGTACTGTATCATTGGTTTGTAAAAATCACATTTACTAAACTTAGCATAAAACTGGTGTTCTCATAACCCTTGTAGTACTATGCAAAGGTGTTATTCGTGTTCCTTTTTACTCTTAGAGTAAACTAGGATGTCATCTATAAAGGCCAAAAAAAATTTATCCAGATATTTACTGAATATACTGTTCATCATACACATGAAGTTTGCGGGTGCATTGGTCAAACCGAATGACATCACTACAAAATCGTAGTGCCCATACCTTGTACGAAAGGCGGTTTTTTGAATATCCTCGTCACTAATCCGTACCTGATGGTACCTGGATCACAGGTCAATCTTTGAAAATATTTTGGATCCTCCTACTTGATCGAACAAATCGTCGATCAAAGGGAGTGGGTATCGGTTCTTGATAGTCATATTTTTCAATTGACGGTAACCGATGCACATTTGCATTGTACCATATTTATTGTTTATGAACACTATCGATGCTCCCCAAGGGGACAAACTAGGTCAGATATACACTTTCTCTATCAAATCTTGCAACTGCAGTTTGAGTTCCACCAATTCTGGTGTACTCATGCGGTAAGGGGATTTGGAAGCCGGAACTAATCCTGGTGGCAGTTTGATGGAAAAGTTTAGGTCTCATTTTGGAGGTAATCTAGGGATTTCCTAGGGAAACACGTCCTTGAATTCTACAAGAACGGGAAAGTCCTCTATTCGCTGTTCTGTCTCAAACTCTATGTCTCAGATGTTTACTCCAAACAACTTGTAGCCTTTCCCAACGCATTTCTTTTCTTGTAAGAAAGATATTTTCCTTACAGAAACTTTCTTTGGAATGCCTTGAACCTTCACTTGGTTCCCTTGGATATCTGTACACAATATTGACTTGTGTAATCAATTGAGCATGACATGGTGTTGTTCCAACCAGTCCATGCCGATACGTATATCATATGATCCTAAGAATATGATTTTTAGGTTCACTTTCGTAGGAAAACCATTCAGGTTTACTTCACATTCTTTAACTATTTCTGAAACTTTTTGTTTCGTACCTGTGGCTAACTGTACCAGCCAAGGTTTATCATGCTTTACTTTTCCTAGTTTGCATACATCAACAATTTTAGGTGAAACATAGCTCCGGTAACAATTACTCATGTGCTCTAAAGCTCCTTACTCAACACAAAACATCTCATAAATCATGTGCTTCAGGGTCCCCGCCCAACACAAACAGAAATATATAGATATCATCAACAATTGGCTTATGCCCAATATGTAAAAAAAATCATCATGTTCATATGCAGTGGGGTATTCGACCCAATATATAAAAATAAAACATCAAGATAACATCATAATCAATAGGCTCATGCCTATAAGTGTTAGGTCCGGGATATTACATCCATCATGCTCCCCTTTTCCGTGTCTGGTCTCAAAAGAGTTCCAAATATGTGGTAGCTTGTGCCTATTGTGGAGAATACACAACCATTGGAAGACACAGGAATTTTTGAATTTCCCTGCACAACCATCAGACCAAATCCATTGTTGTTACATCTATATATTGTTATCCTCCAAGTGTTTGTAGAACAATTGAAAGCTGTGTTGTACAAAAGCCAAGTCATGACACCTGTCATCACTTATGTAAAAGTGATACTCCAATATAACCCTTTTCTCTTTAGTACTATCTTCCCCATGTCTATAGGTGATATGGACCATTATGCTAACCTTGTCTGAGTGATAATATTGACTCTGAATCTCGTTCTGTGGTTCAAGAGTGTATTTTTCCACAAAATATACCACTGATAATATAGTTCCAATAGGAAATGTATCCCCGCATGCTCTAAACTGCTCATCTTGCCAACGAGCCACATGTACATGCTTTACATATTGTTGTGTCTTTTCAAATAATTCCTCCATGAATTTGCATACCATTAACTGGTAGATCGACAATAAAGCTGTACAGATCAATAGGTTGTTACATATATGAATTAGCAATAGATGAAGGAAAAAATACTATTCAGGAACTCGTTACTAACCTAAGAGGTGACCAAATGTAATTTTTTTCTTTCATTCCCTCCACCGATATCATGCATGACATATTTGAATGACTGCAAGTTCACTTCATGTCTCCCAAGTTCATGCTCATCGGTGGCATGTATTCATTTGTCAAAAAATTCCATTCTACCACACCCTGGGCATGTCCCATCTATGAAAGGCCTTTGATAAAATGTACAACCTTCTATCCCTCTACACAATATGCTATGGATAAACTCTCTAGATGATGTTGGTGGAAATGTAGTTGAGCATTCCTACACAAGAGTTTTATGCAAAACACACAATATATGTATATATGTGTCACAATAATAATCATACTCAATGTGATATCGACAACAACACGTGCTACGAGTTGTGTTTATTTTAACATACCATGGTTTTCATTTCTTGAAGGATCTTTGGCCCAAGTTAAGTTCATTATGTTCATGCCTAAATCTCTCATATAATTCTATTTGTGTCATATCAAGAAAATGTTTAATGTGGGGCTCACGATCCCTTGGATCCCTTCTCAATTTTAGTACACCTTTTTGGTCGGATGGAGGTCTACTATTGTCACGCCAAAACTCTTGCCCCAGTCCCTTTACCACATAAATGAGCTTCATATCAGAGCGTGGAAACCTGCCAACGAAGAACCAAACATTTTTTCACCAGAGTCAAGTTGTTCTCTTCTAGAACAATACCTACGGAGTTCTTTGATATCCAATCCTACAAGTTTTGATGTAGGCTTAACAAGGCAAAGGGCCCTGGTGCTTTTGTTCACGATTGATTGTGACAACACATGACGAGTTGCATTAATATCCTTTGAGTGAGATTTGTTTCCAATAGTACTAAATGCATCGACCAAACTTTTGATAACATGAGAACTTGGTTCAAAATTGTTTATCACCTTTATCCTTAAGTTTTTCCTAACAACATTCATAGACCTATATTTTAACAACGATATAAATAATCTACATTTATCTCCATCACATTTAGAATCAAAATAGTTGACAAGTATCTGTTGAGCTTGATATGCAATACTGTGTTTAAACAATGTATCTTCAAGTGAACCAATGAGACTTTCATCGATCTGTATACATTTTGGAGTTCTTCGGCGTGAAGTTGCTAATTAAGGTAGGGAGGTTGGAACTGCACCCTATACCATATCACCCGGTCGGTCTGGCATTTCAACATGAGCTTCATGTCCTTCTGTGTCTTCCTGATGGTTGGACGGTGGCAATTGGAAATCCTCTTGGGTGGTCTAAACAACATTGTCTTCTTCGAGCATACATTCGACATTCGACGTCTCTGTAACTTCATCACTTGTATACCTACATTCAATTAAATCTTCAAAGGTTTCAGGTGGCCTTGATGTGCACCTATGTTTTACTCCTTGATCAGTTCCATGCAGTGCTCTTTCTTCTATTGATATGGAGATCGAAGGCCCCTCGATAGAATGCTTTTGTCTTTCTTGATGTGGATTGGTAGGAAGAACTATGGCATCCTCAACAATCGAAATTGGTTGAGTGTCCATAAAGCATATTCGATTGGTCATGTCATTTCTTTTCTTCTCTCTAATTTCTTCAATGATTTCATTGAGTATCCTCTTCCTTGTTGATTTTATTGCTCGATTGCATTAGTTTCCCATCATCACAATGATCAATGATATATATGGTTTCCTTTGCTACCTCCTGAATGGTACTCTTCAATGGGAGACTACCCAAGCTTGGTTTCTTTCTTGCTCAATTCGGTCTAGATACTCAAGTTAGGGGGAATATTGGGAGGAGTGTTGCCTTTTATAGCTCCTCAATTGCAAGAAAATCAATAGTAGATATGCTCTATGGTGCTCCTCAATGGGAAATTCCCTAAGCTTGGTTTGTTTCTTGCTCAATTGTGTCTACATACTCCACCACAATGACCAAGTTAATGTCTCCCTTTCTAGCTCCTCAATCACACAAAAAACAATGGTGGAGATGCTCTATGGTGCTCCTCAATTGCATGAAAAACAATGGTGGAGATGATCTATGGTGCTTCTCAATGCGAAATTCCCCAAGCTTGGTTTGTTTGTTGTGTTTCTTGCTCAATTGTGTCTACACACTCCACCAAAATGACCAAGTTAATGTTGCCTCTTCTAGCTCCTCAATTGGAAAAAAAATGGTGGAGATGCTCTATGTTGCTCCTTGCACAATTAATGGATTCTTTCTTGCTCAATTAATTCTTTATTTCTTGGTCCTCAATGTATACCATGCTCCAAGAAATACTTAGAAACTTGTGCTAGAGATTCTTGATGTCAAAAACAATTTTGTGTGATAATATGGTGAATAAGAGAATGTTCATGCAATGTCTGTAACCTTAAATTGTGCATGGACTGTCAAACCTATGTGAAATGTGTTAGAGTGTTTCTCAGACAAGGACTGCTATTGTCTATACTGAGAATAAATGCTCACACGTTATTGTTAACTAAAACGGGGGCACATTTTGGACACATAAAACGAGTGTGTGTTTTACTCTAATAGAATTTTGGAGCATTTAAGAAGTTAGTTGCATGGGTAAGGGATCATTCAAGGTTTAGGGGGAATTAACAAGCACTCCCTTAGTCTTTGCACCTTAACACCTTCCCTCTCTTCAACCTAACTATATTGTTTTACAACTCAAGGGAAGTGTGTGTGAGAAAAAGATAGGTTAAGGGATGTTAGTAATAAGGGGATACATGGGGATGTGTGTGTGTGTGTGTGTGTGTGTGAGAGAGAGAGAGAGAGAGAGAGAGAGAGAGAGAGAG